>CAUYPK010077511.1:0-45042 GCA_963574355.1 Loris lydekkerianus | reverse complement strand
GGACTAGGTCTCTGCCCTTTAGTTGTGTTAAACATCTCGGGCCCCCGGGCAGTGGCAGCCATCCGCGACTGGGTTGTTTGGCCCCCCCCCCCCCCCAGGCTGCTAGCATGTTTTCTTTTCTTTTTGTGAATAATGAGGTGTGGTGATGAGACTAGGATCTGGAAAGGACACTCTGGTGACTGGTAATAATTTTTGAGCTTCCTGAGATGGTTCATTTTTAGCTCTGCAAGCTTTTTTTCTTGCTATTTCATTTAGGAACTCAAGAGGTTTTACCAGTATCAGAGCCACTCTCAGGCGGTTTTGTCTGCTAGGTGGTTGCCTGTGGTGACTGGGGTGTTAGACTTCGATGGCCTTGGCAATGAATGATAGCAACCTTCTTTGGAAACCAGAGGGCATTTAGAAGCACCAAAATTTCAGTTTTACTCATAGTAGCCTTCTGGCTGATGTCAATAAGACTCTATATATATTTTTCCTGTGGTGTGTGCCATGCTGAAGGCATATCGGCTGTCAGTGTAAATGTTAATGACTTTGTCTTTCCCCATCTGAGAACCTGTGCAATAGCAATCAGTTCTTCTTTTTGTGCTGAGCTGTCAGTGGGAAGAGCTTGTGACCAGGGTATTTCCTTTTGTGTGATTACTGCAGCTCCTACTTTCCAGGATCCTTGCCATAGATAGCTGTTGCCATCTGTGAATACCGTGGCCTTGGTGTTTAAGAATGGTGTGTCTTGCAAATCGGTGCACCAGTGCTGGGAGTAGTCTAGGACATCTTTACAGCTGTGCACTGGCTCTGTTGGGTCATTATCTGGCATCAGTGTAGCAGGATTCAGGTTTTGGGTCTGAGCAAACTGTAGTCATGGTTGGTCAAGTAGCAGGCTTTGGTATTGGGTGACCTAGCATTGGACATCCAGTGATCCAGGGTCCCTTGGAGGAGTGTTTCCACAGCATGCAGAGCTGTCAAAATCAAGTCCTTTCCCAGAGTTAAATTGTCCACCTCCCACACCAGTAGGGCTCTGGCTATAATGGCTTGCAGACAGCCTGGCCACCCAGAGGCTACCCAGTCTAGGTGTTAAGATAAATAAATCACAGGCCAGTTCCATGGCCCTAGAGTCTGGGTCAGAACACCTTTTGTAATACCTCTTGTTTCATGTATAAACAGGTGGAACAGCTTCATGATGTCTGGCAAAGCCGAAGCAGGGGCTGTTATGAGGGCTTGTTTCAAAGGTTTAAAGGCTTGATCTTCCTGCTCTGTTCACTGCAGAGGTCCATCCCTAGCAGTGGAAGCATACAGGGGTTTTGCAATCTCAGCCAGCAGTAACCCACCACCCCCACAAAATCCCGGACTTGCCATTTGGTTGCAGGAGTTGGGATTTCCAGGATTGCTTCTTTTCTTCCTCTAGTCAGCATCCATTGGCCTTTTGACAACATATACCTGAGGTACGTCTTCTCTGTCAAGCAGAACTGCACTTTCTTTGCTAACATGGTGTAACCTAGATCTTGAAGGTACTGGAGGAAGTCCCGAGTACATATTAAGCAGTCTTCATAATTTGTAGCAGCCAGCAAGATGTCATCAACACAGTGTAAGAAAACACAGTTCATATACCTGTCTTTGAAGATTTTCACATCTTTTCCAAAGGCCTCTCCAAAGAGGGTGGGAGAGTTTTTGAAGTCCTGAGGGAGCCTTGTCTAGGTCAGTTGATTGGTCATTCCGGACTCTGGGTCAGTCCATTCAAAGGCAAAGATCTGCTGCTGGCTAGAGCCAGTGGGACAGAGAAGAAGGCATCCTTCATGTCTAGATTTGTAAACACCTGGAATTCTGGTCAGAGGAGTCTCACGAGAATGTACAGGTTTGGAACTTTTGGGTGAATGGTTTCATCTGCTTATTTACCTCCTGGAGGTCTTGTACTGGCCGCAAGTCTGATGACCCTGGCTTCTTGTCTGGAAGAAATGGTATGTTCCAGGCCAACTGGCAGGAAGTTAAGATTCCAGCTTCTAGTAGACATTGGACATGGGGGGTTATCCCTTGTTGGGCTTGCTGGTTCATCAGGTACTGCCAGACCAAACAGGGGAGTCTCCAGCAAGGAGCTAGACTACAACTGGGAGGTGGTGGCTGGCCAGTCCAGGGGGATTTGATTCTGCTCACACTAAGGAGAAGTCTTTTTGTAGCTGAGTCAACAGTGTGGGGGCTGCTGATTTTGCTTTTCTCTCTCCTCCAGGATTACTGAGGACAAAGTACTCTTCAGATAAAGTTGTGGATATATGTAATTGGTAGACTGGGGGATCAGGAGCTAGAGAGGGACTTGGGTCCAGGACCATTTCATCTCCTTGCAGGGAGAACAAAATGGTGGCCCAGAGTTTCTAGATCAAGTCTCTGCCCAAGAGGGGGTAAGGGCAATCTGGAATTACCAGGAAAGTGTGGGTCACTTGCTTCCAGCCAAGGTCCAAAGTGCAATGTTGGGTGATTGGACATGTCCAAGTGGCTCCAATGGCTCCCTGGATGGGGATCTTTTCTTCAGACAAGAGTCCCAGTGATTCCTGAAAAACAGATCACTCTGGCAGGAATCAGATCTGGCAGTCCCCCACTGTGGCTGGTAACATGGGCTCTCAGGGGCCTAGTGGGAGACAGCCCCAGCCCCATCAGTCAGAATTGTTATTCTTTTCAGTTGATAGTGCCAAGGACTTATTGGGCCTGCACTCAGAACAGTCTTTTCTCCAGGCCCTTTTTCTTACAGTATGAACTTTGGTCTTTCTCCAAGTTTTCCCATTCCAACTGACCTGTGGTTTGAGGCCGCCAGTCTTTTCACCATGTTTCTGAAGGTACCTTGGTCCCTCACACTGTCTGCAGAGCTATCACAATAACTTTAGCCTGCTGGCATGACACTCTCTCTGTTTATGCTGTTCTCTGTTTCTGTTTATCAGTATCTCTGTTATCATAGACGTTTTGGACTATATCTAAAAGGTGAAAAATGTTTATGCCTATGAATCCTTCTAACTTTTGTAACTTCCTTCTGATATCTGGAGCTGACTGGGAGACAAAAGCTAAATTCACAGTGCTAGCATTCTCTGGAGCTGAAGGGTCAAATGGGGTGTACAATTGGAAGGACTCTCTGAGCCTCTCCAAATATGCCCCGGGTGACTCTTCTGGGCCGTGGACCACCTCAGTTGTTTTTGACAAATTTATAGTTTTCTAGGCTGCTTCCCACAAACCAGTTAAGAGAGACCCCAAGAAAGCTTCTAGAGCCCAGAACCCCACTAAGGTTTTGGGGTCCCACTCTGGCTGCTCCTCCAGGAAAATTCTATTAAAATTTCTCTGTCTCTCCAGCTTCTCCAGAACTAGCCAGAAACATTTTCCTAGTCTCTGTTTAAACTCTGTATTATTCCTCTGCTGTGAGAAGTTTCAGGGTAAGCTGCTGACAATCATCCCAACTAGGATGATGAATCCAGAAAATGGACTCAATCAAGGAAATAAGAGCCTTTGGCTTTTCTGAAAAAGGTGGGTTTTAGGTTTTCCAATTGTACAAATTACAAGTAGAGAAGGGAACATAGACAAGAAAGGGTCAGTTGCCTCTCCCGATTCCTTTCCTGGGGGGCATCTTGCAAAGGGGAGGATTGGGGCCCCATTCTGGTCTGTGCAGGACTGAAGCTGAGATCACAGGGGAGAATGGGGACATTTTTGGGGAATAGGAACTTCCCAATAAGGCACTGATGAGAGCTTCTCAGTAGAGGAAACCGTGGGTGAAGATGGCCTTCCCATATGGTAGGGAGGCGGTAAGTCCTCTTCCTCCCTGGAGGGATGGGGTACTGGTTCAGAGCTCGTTTTTTCTCTCCATGGGTGTGGACAGGCAAAGAGGAATATGGAATAGGATCCCATGGTGCAGGCTTGCATCCAAGGAGGGGGATTTACAACTAAACTGAGCCACTCACTGGTTAATATAAGGGAATTGGTCTGGGTGACTTGGCTGCCCGGGGACCACTTGGTGTACTGCAGTCACCAGGGCTGGATCCAGGGAGCCTGTTGATGGCCACCCCATATTAAAACTCAGCCACATGACCTCACAGAGGACCTGAAGGTGATTCTTTGAGAACCGAACTCCATTATCATCTGAGAAGCCTTTGGTGAAATTCTTTAGCATACATTGTAAAGGTATCAAAGACTTACTCTATTGAGTTTCCATAACTCAACAGACACACAAACACAGAGGCTTTATTAAGATAAACCAAAACAATCACAGCCAAAAAGATGACAACTACAAATGACATCATTTTTTTTTTTTTCTAAGATTACACATGTAAGTCAGATTATGTGGTATCTGCATTTTTGTGTTTAGTTTAGTTTCTGGGCTCATCCATGTTATTGCAAATGGCAGGCTTCATTTTCTCTCCCCCACCCCTTTTTTTTTAGATATGGAAATGACATTTTATTTTTTTCTTTATTAATTCATGATTGTATGCATTAATTCATTTATGGGGTACAATGTGCTGGATTGTTAAAAACTGTGGAATGCTTACATCAAACTGATTAATGTAACCATCACCTTGCTTGCTTATTTGTTGTGATGAGACATTTGTACTGTATTCTTTTTTTTATTAAGACAGAGTCTCACTTTTTGGCCCTGGGTAGAGTGCCATGGCATCACAGCTCATAGCAACCTCCAACTTTTGGGTGATTCTCTTGCCTCAGCCTCCCAAGTAGCTGGGACTACAGGCACCCATCACAATGCTCAGCTTTTTTTGTAGAGACAGGTTCTCACTCTGGCTTAGGCTGGTCTCAAACCTCTGAGTTCAAGGCAATCCACCTGCCTCAGTCTTCCAGAGTGCTAGGATTGCAGGTGTGAGCTACCATGCCTGGCTATACTCTATTCTTAATAGTTTTGAAATGTACCATTGTATTATGCACCAATTGCCCTCTCTTCTCCCAGCCTCCCCTTTCTGAAACCCTCTCCCTCCTCTTCCCTTTTGTGGTAGGCTGATGCCCCTAGTTTTGTTTTTGTTATGAAGAACTGCCTTAGCTATACAGGTTTTTTTTCTGGTTCCATACAAAATGAAGAATCATTTTTTCCAAGTTTTGAAAGTACAATGTTAGTATTTTAATAGGAATGACATTGAATAGGTAGATTGGTTTGGGAAGTATAGACATTTTAACAATGTGATTCTTCCCAGCCATGAGCATAGTATGTTCTTCCATTCTCCCCTGATATTTCCTTAGGGTTTTATAATTTTCCTTATAGAGGTCCTTCACCTCTTTTGTTGGGTACATTCCTGGGTATTTCATTTTCTTTGAAGCTATGGTAAAGGGAGTTGTGTCCTTAATTAGCCACTCATCTTGGCTGTTACTGGCACATACAAAGGCTACTGATTTGTGGACATTGATTTTGTATCCTGAGACATTGCTGTATTTTGTGATAACTTCCAGGAGTCTTCTGGTTGAGTTTTTGGTGTTCTCTAAGGATAAGATCATACCGTCAGCCAAGAGGGAGAGTTTGACCTCCTCAGCTCCCATTTGGATGCCTTTTATTTCATTGTTTTGCCTAACCATATTCGGTAGAACTTCCAGCACTATGTTGAATAGTAATGGCGACAGAAGACAACCTTGCCTGATTCCAGTTCTAAGTGGAAAAGCTTTCAGTTTTACTACATTCAGTAAAATATTAGCTGAGGGTTTGTCACAGATAGCTTTGATCATTTTAAGAAATGTGCCACCTATGTCTATACTCTTCAGTGTTCTAATTAGAAAATGATACTGTATTTTATCAAATGCTTTTTCTGCATCTATTGAGAGAATAATATGGTCTTTGTTTTTGCTTCTGTTAATATGGTGAATAAGGTTTATGGACTTGCATATGTTAAACTAGCCTTACATCCTTGGGATGGAATCTACTTGATCATGATGTATGACTTTTTTGATGATAAACTGTAATCTATTGGCTAGGATTTTATTGAGAATTATTGTATCTATATTCATGAGTGAAATTGGTCTGAAATTCTGCTTTATACTTGTGTCTTTTCCTGGTTTTGGTATCAGGGTGATATTTGCTTCATAGAATGTGTTGGGGGAAGATTCCTTCCTCGTCAATTTTTTGGAATAATTTCTGCAGTATGGGTATAATCACTTCTTTGAAGATTTGATAGAATTGTGGTTTGAAGCCATCCATATGAGGGCATTTTTTGTTAGATGTTTTATTGTTTCTTTGATCTCAGTGGTTGAAATTGGCCTGTTCAGATCTATTTTTTCCTTGCTAAGTCTAAGAAAGAGGGTGTGATTCCAAATATTGATCCATGTCATTCACATTTTTCATTTTCTGGGCATAGAATTTCTGGTAGTTTTCAGAGATAATCTCTTGTATCTCTGTGACATCTGTTGTTATTTCCCATTTATCATTTCTGATTAAAGTTGCCAGAGATTTTACTTTTCTATTTCTAGTTAGTCTGGCCAAAGGTTTATCTACTTTGTTTATTTTTTCAAAAACTCCTTGTTTCATTAACTTTATGAAAGATTGTTTTGTTTGTAAATTCACAAATCTGTGATTTAATTTGAAATATTTCCTTTCTTCTGCTGTGTTTAGGCTTAGATTGTTCTTCTTTTTATAATTCCAGAAGAATTGAGCTTGTGAGTTTGTTGATGCGATCTCTTTCTCTTCTTTAGATGTAGACATCTAAAACAATAAATTTTTCTCTCACAACTACTTTTGCAGTATCCCACAGGTTTTGGTAGCTTGTGTCTTTATTGTTGTTATGCTTAAGGAATTTAATGATTTCCTCTTTTATTTCTTCCTGCATCCAACTGTCATTCAACATAAGGTTGTGCAATTTCCATGCCTTTGTGTGGGGTTGAATGTTTTGTTGGAGTTGAGTTCCACGTTTAGTGCCTTATGTTCTGAGAAGATACAAGGCAAAATTTGAATTCTTTTGATTCTGTAGAGGTTTGTTTTGTGTCCTAGGATATGATCAATTTTGGAGAATGTTCCATGTGGTGATGAAAAAAATGTATATTCTTTATCTTTGGGATAGAGTGTTCTATATACGTCTTTCTGCACAGTTGTTCAATAGTCTCATTTAAGACTCTTATATCTTTGTTTAGAGAATCTGTCCAGCTCTGTGAGAGGAATGTTAAAGTCCCCTGTTATTGTGGTGTTATAGGATATCATTTTGCTAAGAGTAATTGAGGTCTGTTTCAAGAATCTGGGAGCATTTAAGTTGGGTGCATAAATATTTAGAATTGAAATGTCTTCTTGGTGTATTTTTCCCTCAACCAACTTGAAGTGTTCATCTTTGCCTTTTTTTACTTAAGTTACTTTAAATTCACAGTACTGGTATATGAAAAAAAGATTGCAACCCCTCTTTTCTTCTGAATTCTGTTTGCCTGAAAAATTGTCTTCCAACCCTTAAGTGTGAGTTTTCATTTGTCTTTTGAGGTTAGGTATGTTTCTTGCAAACAGCAAATGGATAGCTTGTGTTTTTTACTCCAATCAGTCAATCTGTGCCTCTTCAGTGGGCAATTCATGCCATTAACACTTATTGAGATAATTGATAATTGTGGTAGCATTCTGTTCATCTTATATTGTGAAAGTTTATTGCTTAGTTCTGTCTTTTGTGTCATTGTGAAAGCTAGGTTCTGTCCTTTAATTTATGGGTGCTTACTTTGCTGGTGGTCCATTGTGATGGTCAGTTTGTAGAACAGGTTGTGTATTTCCTGTAGAACTGGTCTTGTTGTGGCAAATTTCCTCAATGTTTGCATATTGGTAAAATATTTGATTTCTCGATCAATTTTAAAGCTTAGCTTAGTGGAATATAGAATTCTGGTCTGGAAATAATTCTGTTTAAGTAGATTAAATGTAGATGACTATTGTCTTCTGGCTTGAAAAGTTTTATTAGAGATGTCTGGAGTCACCCTGATGGATTTTCCCCTGTAGGTCAATTGGCGCTTACTCCAGGCAGCTTGAAAAATCTTTTCTTTTGTCTTGACTTTGGACAGGTTCATCACAATGTGTCCTGGAGAAGCTCTATTAGAGTTGAGGTGACCTGGGGTCCAATATCCCTCTGAGAGGAGTGTGTCAGAATCTTTGGTGATATTTGGGAAATTTTCATTTATAATATTCCCTAATATGGCTTCCATTTCTCTGGGGCATTCTTCTTCCCCTTCTGGGAAACCTATAACTCATATGTTTGAACATTTCATAAAGTCCCATAATTCTGTGAGTGAACATTCTGCTTTCTCTCTCTTCTTTTCTGCCTCTTTAACTATCTGAGTTATCTCTAGAGCTTTGTCCTCTACCTCTGAGATTCTTTCTTCTGCATGGTCTAATCAGTTGTTGATACTTTCTGTTGCATCTTTAAGTTCCCTAATTGACTGCTTCAGTTCCTTCAGCTCTGCTATATCCTTTCTATATTCTTCATATCATTCATCTCTTATTTGATTCTGTTTTTTGATTTCCTTTTGGTTATTTTCCACTTTATCAGCACTTTCCTTCATTGTTTCCATCATTTCCTTCATTGTTTTCATTATCTGTATTCTAAATTCCCCTTCTGTCATTTCCAACATTTCTTTATAAGTGGAATCTTCTGCAGTAGCTACCTCATGGTCCCTTGGGGGGGGCTTGCTCTGGACTGGTTTTTCATGTTGCCAGGATTTTTCTGCTGATTCTTCCTGATGAGTATTTTCTTTTATCTGTTTCCTTGCCCTAATTTTCCTTTCACTTCCTATTGCTCTTTAAGTTACTGTGCCTCTGGCCTAGGATTTCGATGAGTCCTTTTGGTACAAGACCAGAAGGATAAGAAGATTGAAGAGCAAGAAGAGAAAAAAGATTAAAAAAAAAATAAAAGAGAGAGAGAGAGAGAGAGAGAGAGAAAGGAGAGGGGGTGAGTAAAAGGGAATATTGACAAAAGAAAGAGGCACAGAAAGAGGGAGACAGAGCAATATAGATGTGCAGTAGGGTACTTTGACCCAACCTTAAAAACCCCAAACTCTGGGGGTGCCAGGTTGGGTGGTTCCCTTGAGGTCAATAGCTCATTGCTAGCCTGTTCCGACACAGTACCCCACCTCCACCAAGTAGACAGAAAAGACAAAAATGACATAAATCAAACCAAAACAAGCAAACAGAAAACTTTACAGGATAAAATTGGGGGGAAAACCAAATAATAGGGGTAGAAACACTAGCAAAAATGAAGTTCTAATTGTTAAAGAAGGCAACATTGGAAAATCATATTTAAACTAGAAAAATGAAGAAAGAAAACAAAGAAAAAGAAAAATCAAGAGGGAAAATGTTGAAATTAAAAACAAATAAACAAAAATCCCCAAAACAAAGCAGTATATATATCTTGCTGAATATTGTCTGTCAGGTGATCTTCTGGGGTATGAGATGTTAATCACAATGCTGATACGCCTGTATGAGATAGAGACTGGAGGCCTCTGCTGATTTCTCAAACCTCGCAGGGTGGAGACCCTAAATCTCTCCTCAGCCCACTTCAAATGCACTTTAAACTGTTAAACTTGGCTAAGCAGAAGTTTTCTCAGGAAAGCACTTGTCATTGGGATCACTACTAAAGTGGCTGCCCACTTACCCAGTGTGCCAAACCTGGTATCACTCTATGCTGCTGAGGGCCAAGGATGTAAGGCAGCTCAGTTCCTGCCTTTAGGCTGCTCAGTCACTAGATTACTCACTCCCGCCTGATCCTTGGTCTGCGACCCTGAGGGCTGAACTTGCCAGGGCACTTCTCCCACAATGGTTCTGCGTGGCCCACAGCTAAACACTATTAGCTCCGTTTGGCTCAGTGGCTCAGCCTGGGGCTCTAGACAATGCTTAAAGTCCTTCGCACTCTCACCCAAGTTCTCCCAAGGTAGTTCAACTGAGTGCTAAATCAAAACAAACAAACAAACAAAAAACCCAAACAGCTCACAGGTAAGGCCTTTCCAGTTTGCAATCTCACTGCTGCTGTACTTATAGCTGTCGGCAGGATTAGACTGAACAAACACATGTAACGACTTGCCAGTCCCCACTGCTTTTGTCCTCCTCATGGGGTCCAGAAGTCTCTTGCTGACTTCCTGTGTTCACAAAGGGATGTTTCTGGGCAGATCCCACCAGCCAGAGGTGCCTGGAGTCTTCTTTCCCCAGTCTCACTGTGCCCAGTTGCAAGGAAGCTGTTAGTTGGCCGCCATTTTGCTTCTCCTCCAATCCAGGTAATGATTTATTTCCCAGAAGCACACCAGTAATACCTAAGAACCACCTGTCCTTTGCTGAGTAAATGTTTCTTGGCTTGCCTGTACTATACCTCACACTTTAAAAAGGTAAGACCACAACTTTCTAATACTTAGAAACAAAAATAGTTTGGAAGAATGTTTTTAAATACAGTTACCATGAAATTGACATCTATCTTCCATTGATTTCTCAGAGTAAAATCCTGGCCTATGGCCATGAGGGTCTGCACGCATCCCTGCAGGGGATCTGAGTATCACCTGCTTGCTGGCCTGGGACGTCCCTATCAGCTATGGACTCAGGCTGAAAGGACCACAGTGTGGCTTCTCTGAGGATCCTGGTGAACCTGGCTTTCTCCTGCCCTATTAAAGACAGCATATGTTGTGGGCTTAGGAGGGAGTCATTGTTATGGATCAAGGTATTTCCATCAAATAATCACTCAGCTTACTGAGACTTGATGATAAAGGATTTCTAATTTCTCCCTTTTCATCTCTTTGAGCAGCGCTTTCTAAACTTTGCTAGATAGGAGAACTACCCATGGAGTTTTCAGAGACTCAATGTTCAAGCTACACATCTTACTCTTTAAATCAGTTTCTGGAGGTAGTACCCAATATTGTTTAAAACTCTCAGACAATGCCATTATGCAGCCAAGTTTGAGAACCAGTGTGGCCCTCAGACCAGCTGCACCAGTGTCACCTCAGGCCTCACCTCGAACCCCTGGAATCAGACAACCCATCCTCCAGGTTATTCTGATGCTCACACAAGGCTGAGAATCACTGCAGAACTTCTCCAACTTCAATGTGTGTCTTGTGGGGATTTTGTTAAAATGCAGATTCAAACCCAGCAGGGCTGGTAGGGGCTGAGACTTGGCATTTCTAATGCACTCTCTGGAGCTGGGCTGCTGTTGGGAGGAGCTCCGGTGAGCAGTCAGGGCATGGAGAACCCGGCCTGCAATGTGGCGTACAGCAGATGCTTAACAAGGCCCTGTTGAATTGGATAAATGCTTGATGAATATCAGGATTAAGGCACTATGGGACAGTGCCAATGATTACACATCATCAACAGGGCAAAAGCGACCACTGTGAACTTATTTTTATAAATAGTCTTAAAAATCACTGGAAATATTTTGAACAGCAGCCTCTTTTTTTTTTTTTTTTAGACAGAGTCTCAAGTTGTCACCCTGGATAGAGTACAGAGGCATCATAGCTCACAGCAACCTCCAACTCTTGGACTCAAGTGATCCTCTTGTCTCAGTTTTTCTATTTTTTATAGAGGAGACAGGGTCTCAGTTTTGCTCTGGCTGGTCTCAAACTTGTGAGCTTACGCAATCTATCCATCTTGGCCTCCCAGAGTGCTAGGATTATAGGTGTGAGCCACTTCTCCCAGCCAACAGCAGCCTCTTATTACTGCAAAAAATTCAGCAGGTAAGTTATATAGTCTGGGAGGAATTTACACTTTACCTTCCTTGAATGTTTGCAGTTCACTTATTCATGGGGAACAGTGAAGAAACTGTAAGTGAAGCTTTCTTCACCCATCAGCTGCTCTCATTTTCTTAAATTCCGCAGTGAACTCCACCATGAATACTCGATGACACTTCCCTTAAGTCATGTTTCTCCTTACTCAGAAGTGGGTCTTGCATATGCATGTTTCCCGCTGGAATACAAGTGTTAAAGGGGTGCAAAATATGCAAGTCGTATATCACTGCGGAAACTGCATGGGCCGCACGTGGAGAGATGGCTAAGCAGAACCACTCACCAGGGGGCAGTATTGCTCAGCACAGAGTCTTGGAGTTTCCAGCCTGCCTTCTCCTAAACGGGTGTGTGTATAAATAATACTCTTCGTTCTTTTTTCTACAAAGACCCTTAAGCAATTAAAAAACATACCAAAGAAATCTGTATGCATCAGCCTTTTAAAATGTCTATTGACTTTTAAAAAATCTATTTCTAAGGTTATTTATTTTTTTTTTTTCCCTCTTTCAGTTTTTATGAGTATCTGGCTAGTTACTGCCAAACATAAAAAAGAATGATTCTTCCCTGGAAGAAGCTGTTCTTTATCAGCAGTGCAGGAACATTCAGCTCTGGAGATGTTAATATTCTCAAGATTCAGGAGGTTTTGTTCTCTGAAAATAAATTGATCTATGGGGAAACCTATTGGATCAGGAGCTCAAGTTTGTCACCTCAGTTTCCTCTGAGTGGAAATCGTCACTAGTGTAAGGGACTGCCGAGGACTCTCAGAGGTCACAGTCTGGATTTTGGGCCCTGCCACATTCTCTCCATGCCTGCCTGCCTCAGTTTCCCCTTGTATTATTACGTTTATTGACACGGAAAGCACGTGGACTTCTCTGCAGCCTCCTTGTAGGGTGTCTCACCTACAGTTGTCGGCGTGCTGAGTGTTCTCCTCCCTCTGCAGGGCTGAGTCTACTGTGGCTCCCCCTTCAACGAGGCTTTCCCTCTTGTGCTGATGGCTGGAGCCCCTAATGTGGCTTCATTTCCAGATTCCCACTTCCCCTCCCAGAAATGGTTTCCGTATGTGACAGCCACCTGGGAAGAGGCTGGCCTCCCACTCCTCTCTCTGAATGCTCAGCTATCCTGCCCCTCGGGGGCCCCTCCGGAGGTGGGTTTTTCCTGCAGCCTTTGCTGACTCAGGAGGGTGTCTGAATGGGTTCTCTCTGGTGCTTCCCATTTGGGGGCTGCCAAGTCTTTTCTTTGGGCTGAGGCCACGAGTGTCCCGTGGACAGCTGAGGTCTGGATTTGAGGAGACTGAACATGGTCTCCAAGAAGACTGTTGAAATCAAGCTGCAATGACATGGTTGCGTGTAGTTTCTTGATTTTTCTCAAGAAACACTGAGGGAATTCTTCCATGGGGACAGGTCCCAGTGTCACACACTGAGGCCCCACAGGAGGACGTGACAGAGTCTTGCCCTCCAGGACCAACAGTCACATAACCAACCCCATTGTGATGCAGTGTACTGAACCTGAAGATTCATATGGTGGATGACTGTCTGGGCCTGGAGAGGACCCTGGGTCATCTAGGACATACCTAGGACCTAAGTGGGAGCTGCCTGGTATGGGCCAGGCTGACTCCCAGCTCCACAAAACCTTTACTGGTGGCAATTTTCAAAGTTTTTTTTTTTTGCTAACAGGTCCCCACTTGGCATTGAGTGCCTTACCCAAGGAAGGGGGTGCACTGAATATCTGCTGTGTTTCTTTGGGATGTCCCAACAGTGTAGCCTTTGTGTGAGAGGCAGGCGACTGTGAGTAAATGGACCTTATGGGCACAATAACAGTTTTCTTTCTTTTCTTTTTTTTGAGACAGAGTCTCACTTTGTTGCCCTTGGTAGAGTTCTGTGGCGTCATAGCTCACAACAACCTCAAACTCTTGGGCTTAAGGGATTCTCTTGCCTCAGTCTCTTGAGTAGCTGGGACTATAGGTGCCCGCACAATGCCTGGCTATTTTTTGTTTTTAGCAGACCGGGGCTGGGTTTGAACCCATCAGCCTGTTGCATGTGGCTGGCGCCCTACTCACTGAGCTATGGGCGTCACCATACAATAACAGTTTTCTATTTGGAAGTAAACAGCATCAGAGTGACCTCTGAGAGTAAACATCTGAGACCACAGAAATGTGTTCCCTATACAAAAAAAAAGGTCAACAGAGCTAGTAGAAACTGTACCCTTGACTATACCTTAATGGTGCTGATTTTGCATCAAAAACAGCTTTCCACGAAATTTTATTGCTTACCTTAGAGCCGTACTAAGAATTGTATATCAAAGGGTAAAAATAATTTGCTGAAATTCCACTTCTTTACCTTAAAAGTCACTGATTAGCAAAATTGTGAACAAATAGCTTCTAAGCAAGTCAGCAGCAAAAGAGTTTATATAAACAAATTACCCCTGTAGTGAAGAAAATGTCCTAAAAAATGGGATGCTTGGCCATAATAACAGGGTTTACTTTAGGAATTTTATATAATCTTGATCTTTCATGAAATGCCATAAGTCACAGCAAAGTTTGGAAGCTGTAAAGAGAAGTATTGATAAATTTGACTTCCGATAATTGAAAGCTTTTGTAAGTCAATAACACTATAAGCCAATTTAAAATACCAACCACAAAATAATGATCAAATTAAAATACGAGGCCACTCTTCAACCTTACAATTTTCCACTGCTAAGAAAAATATTTATAGCATGTTTTGGTAGAGATTGATAGCTAGCTAGAAATCTATTTTCTTTCTTGATTTGTAATGGAATTTTAGGTAGGTCTAAAGAGAACTCCTGGGTGGCCCCCACAAACTCCAGTTCTTGGAAGGGAAAAATGTAGCTTCTTCCCCAGGAGTTTGGGTGGGAATGTGGCTTCCAAGTAAAGGTAGAAGAATTTACATGATTTTGTACATGTGATTATGCAAATAGGGTTACAGCATCCACCTGGCTGGAGTTTCTCTCCTATTGGCTTTGGGGAAACCCCACATGACAGAAGAATGGGGCTACCTTTTAGGTGTTGAGGGAAGCTTCTGATGGATAATCCAGAAAGATTCTGAAGCCTTCAATCCAACAACTGCAAGAAACTGAGTTCTGCCAACAAACCTGACAGATCCTTCCCTAGTTGAGCCTCAGAGGAGATGGCAGCCTTGGCCATCTGCTCAATTGCAGATTTGCAAAGATTCCAGTTAAGTCAGGTCAAGCTCCTGACTCTCAGAAACTGTACAATAAAAAAAGTTTAGTTTTAAGCTACAATTTAGTGCTAGAACTAAGGCAGAACAGATTGCTAATAAATAGCCCAACTATGTTCATCTCTCAGCTTTCTTGTCAGTGAGATGTGACATTTGGCTAAATTCTAATCCATAGGCTGTGAACAGAGTGATGTGAGTCCCTTCTGGGCCCAGGGTCTGAAAATACCTCCTGCTTATGCTTTTTCCCCTTTGCCATGACTAGGACACAGACGCAGATAGGAGCAGAGCTTTCGATGAAATTTTTAAACAAGTGGGATTAAGATCTGAAGCACTTATTTGAAAAATTGTAACAGAAGATAAAACTTGGCTATACCAGTATTATCCTGAAGACAAAGCAAAATCAAAGCAATGGCTGTCGAGAGGTGGGGGTCTGGGGTGTCCAGCCAAAGCAAAAGTGAACCAGTCAAGAGCCAAAGTCATCACAACAGTTCTTTGGGATGCTCAAGGCATTCTGCTTGTTGACTTTCTGGAGGGCCAAAGAGCAAGAACATATCCTTACTATGAGTGTTTTGAGAAAGTTAGCCAAAGCTTCAGCAGAAATGCTTACCAGGAGAGCTTCATCAGAGTCTTTCTCCACCATGACAACGCTCCTGCAACTGTGCAAGAGTTTTGATGGGAAACCACGGGGCATCCACCTTATAGTCCTGATTTGGCTCTTGCTCTTTCTGACTTCTTTTTTGCTTCCTGATCTGAAAAAATCTGTAAAGGGCACCCATTTTTCTTCAGGTAATAATGTAAGGAAGACTACACTGACATGGTTAAATTCCCAGGACCCTCAGTTCTTTAGAGGACAGAATGGCTGCCATCATATCTTACAAAGTGCCTTGATCTTGATAGAGCTTATGTTGAGAAATAATGTTTCTATTTTTGATTTTTATCTTTTAATTCCAGTTTTCTATAAATGTCTGAAGTTCCCTGGTACCTACAATGGAATATTATTCAACCTTAAAAATGAAGGAAGTTCTGGCACAGGCTACAGCATGGATGAACCTTGAAGTCATTATGCCGAGTGAATAGACCAGTCACAAAAGGACAAAGGCTTCATGACTTCCCTTACCTGGCAGAAGAGTCAAATTCATAGAGGCAGAATGGTGGTTGCCATGACTTCCCTTACCTGGCAGAAGAGTCAAATTCATAGAGGCAGAATGGTGGTTGCCAGGGACTGAAGAAAGAGGGGTTTGGGGAGTTATTCCTTAGTGGGTACAGAGTTTCTATTTTGCATGATTAAAGATGTGGATTAGTTTGCAGTCCCATGGCAGTGTTCCCTTCTTTCCACGTCCACGCCAACATCTGCAGTTTCGGGATTTTGTGATGTGGGCTAATCTTACTGGAGTTAGGTGATATCTCAACGTGGTTTTGATTTGCATTTCTCTGATGATTAAGGATGATGAGCATTTTTTCATGTGTTTGTAGGCCATGTGCCTGTCTTTGTCAGAGAAGTTTCTGTTCAAGTCTCTTGCCCACAAAGAAATGGGGTTGTTTGTTCTTTTCTTATTGATCAGTTTGAGTTCTCTGTGGCTTCTAGTTATTAGACCTTTGTTGAAAACATAACCTGCAAAAATCTTCTCCCATTCTGCAGGCTGTCCATTTGCTTTACTTACTATGCCCTTAGCCATGCAGAAGCTTTTTAGTTTGATCAGATCCCAGTAATCTATTTTTGGTGTTGCTTCAATTGCCAGGGGGGGTCCTCCTCATAGAATATTTTCCCAGGCTATTATCTTCAAGCGTTTTCCCTGCACTCACTTCTAGTATTTTAATAGTTTCATGTCTTAAGTTTAAATCTTTTATCCGGTGAGAATCAATTTTTGTTATGGTAAAAGTTGAAGGTCCAGTTTCAGTCTTCTATAGGTTGCTAGCCAGTTCTCCCAGCACCATTTCTTAAATAGGGAATATTTTCCCCAATGTATGTTTTTCTTAGGCTTATCACAGATCAAATGGCGATATGTGGCTGGGTTCATCTCTAGAGTCTCCATTCTGTTCCATATATCTACATCTCTATTTTTGTGCCAGTACCATCCTGTTTTGATCACTATAGATTTATAGTATAATCCGAAGTCTGGTAGTGTGATGCCTCCTGATTTGTTTTTCTTTCTAAGTAATGTATTGGCTATTTTAGGTTTTTTCTGATTCCATATAAAACAAAGTACTATTTTTTCAAGTTCTTTAAAGTATGACATTGATGCTTTGATTGAGATTGCATTAAATCTGTAGATTGCTTTGGGTGGTATGGACATTTTAACAATGTTGATTCTTCCCAGCCATGAGCATGGTATGGTTTTCCATTTGTTAACATCTTCAGCTATTTCTTTTCTCAGGGTTTCATAGTTCTCATTATAGAGATCTTTCACTTCCTTTGTTAGATAAATTCCCAGGTATTTCATCTTCTTTGGCATGACTGTAAGAGGGATAGAGTATTTGGTTGGATCTCACCTAATGTACACAATGCAAGGATACATTTCAAAACAACCATATTATAAATGTTGTACCACAAAAATAAGGAACTGAAGTGATGTTTATGTTAATTAGTTTGATTTAAGCATTCCACATTGTATATCAAATCAATCACATTGTACCCCATAAATGTAGACAGTTAAGATTTAATAAAAATTAAGTTAAAAAAACACTTTGTTCTAATAAAACATTCCTATGTTCAGTCAAACAATATACTACTTGTTAAAAATGATAATGCAAATGTTTAGAAAAAAAATAAAGATGTGGTGGTGACTGTAGCTCAGTGGATAGAGTCCAGCCACATACACTGAGGCTGGTGGGTTTGAGCCCAGCTTGGGCCTGCTAAACAACAATGACAACTGTAACCAAATAATAGCCAGGCGTTGTGGCAGGTGCCTGTAGTCCTAGCTACTTAGCAGGCTGAGGCAAGAGAATTGCTCAAGCCCAAGAGTTTGAGGTTGCTGTGAGCTGTCACGCCATTGCCCTCTACAGAGGGTGACATAGGGAGACTCTGTCTCAAAAAAAAAGATGTTCTGGAAATGGATAGTGGTGATGACCATACAATTATATGCATATACTTAATGCCACTGAACTGTATACTTAAAATAGTTAAGATGACAGATTTTATGTTACGTGCACTTATCATAATAAAAGAAATAAAAAGCAACTTCCAAAACCAGTGTACACTTAGCACCACTATAATCTATAAAAACATGTATGCTGGCTGGGAGCAATGGCTCATGCCTATAATCTTAGCACTTTGGGAGGCCAAGGTGGGTGGATTGCTTGATCTCATGAGTTCGATACCAGCCTGAGCAAAAAGTAATACCCTTTCTCTATTAAAAATAGAAAAACTGAAGCAAGATGATCCCTTGAGCCCAAGATTAGGAGGTTGCTGTGAGCTGTGATGCTACGGCACTCTACCCAGGGCAACAGCTTGAGATTCTGCCTCAAAAACAAGCAAACAAACAAAAGAAACCCCCAACAAACAAAAAGAAATCCATGTGTGCTTGTTTGTTGTATATATAAAGACTCTCTGAAAGAATAAACCAAAACCTGTGAACAATAGGGAGCCTGGGGAATCAGTTGAGGGAGACTTACTTTTTTACTGTGTACCTTCTGATACTGTTTGGAATTTTAGTTTATGATGTATATGTCTTTTTAAATTTATAGCAAATTATTGATCAAATCTCCTCCTATGTTGATTCCCTAAATTGCCCTGCGGGCAGCCATTGAGGATTATACTGACTCTTTGTGTTGGTTTCTGCTGAGCCGAGTTTGAGCTATTGCGTTTTGTTTTGTAAAACCCTGTTTTCCAAAGGAAAATACTTAATTCTATTTGTTAATCTTTAGTTTATTAATTCTCTTGTGAAAAATCCCAGAATGGCTGGAGATAACGTTGTTAAAGAATCTTTACTCCCAGCTGTCTGTCCCCACTACTAACATTGGCCTTTGCAGTCAGTCTCTGACTTCCTTTATTCTTTTTTTTTTTTTTGAGACAGTTTTAAGCTGCTGCCCTGGGTAGAGTGCCAGGGCATCATAAGCCAACAGCAACCTCCAACTCTTGGGCTCAAGTGATCCTCTTGCCTGAGTTTTTTTTTCTGTTTTTAGTAGAGACGAGGTCTTGCTTTTGCTCAGGCTGGTCTCAAACTGGTGAGCTCAAGCAATTCCCCCCCCCCCCCCCCAGACTCCGGAGTGTAGAGAGCACAGGCGTGAGCCACCGCACCGGGCCAGACTGCCTTCATTCTGTTCTTTCCTTCCTTCCTCTGCTTTCCGGGTCTTTTTCTTCTCATACAGGCCAGACCTTACAAGTCTGTTTGGGTTCCTTTTTCTTTGCATAATGGAAGGAATCACAGATCAGGCCAAGCCAGTTGTTTTGCTACCACCAAAGTGAGTTCTGAATCCCAACATAAAGTGACAATTGGGTGGGCTCTTGTACATTTTGGCTAGTTTTCCCTAATTCTGTCTTTGGTACTGTCGCCTTCCCAGCGTGAAGGACATCAGTGACCATTTGTGTCCTCTGAAGTAGTTGGTTGGTCATGAACTTCCTGGTCCAGAGAGTTGCTGGGTGGTTCATGATGGCTGCTAATTCTCAAGCTGGCAGGATAATAGTTCTTTAACAACAGAACAGCCAGAGGAAAATTAAAAAATGTAGCTGGATTGCATTTGAAAGACTTGAATTAATACCTAAGCAGTTAGTAAAAGAGCCCTGACTTTCTAAAACAGCAAATAGGGCAAGAATTTAGCAAGCATTGAGTATAAGATGGATACACAGAATCCTTCCTTTGGAGTGACTGTGCCTCCTGCGACACCCAGCACAGTTCAGGCTTGGTGAATGAAAGGTTCCGCACCCAAGGATAAAATCATTCCCAGGCGCTAGAGGAAAGGAAAACGGAGATCCAACTCGTGCAATTAAAGTGGCTTTTATTCCACCTGAGGGCAGGTGGGGCGAGATTCCTCAGCAGGGAGCAGTGCACACGTGGGCTACAGCAGACAGGGATTTAAAGGGTTAGGACCACAGGATTGGTCTGTCCTGGGCAGGTAGGTGGGACAAGGTTAGGGGGCCTGTATTGGTCCGTTCACTATTTCCAGGGAGGGACGTGCTTTCCAGGACAGGGATCTTTCCTGGGTGGGTCGCTAACCGGGTTCTGTTAGGGAAGTAAAGGCCCAATGACTGGTGGGCAGCGGCAAGGTGGATTCCTGCAGCTCAGATGACGAATGCATTTTGACTTTGTTTTTGGCCTTTTAGTCATCAATCTCATAGTTAAAAATAATTAAATCACCCACTTAGATAAAAAGAATGTTAACAAGACATTACCTTCAGGGGAGAACAGAATGTGCAGAATTTTTTTTTTTAATCTCTGAGTGGTTCTGCATAAAAAATGTTGGATTTAGCTGCACTTACGAGTCCACGAAGAGAGGAAGAGAGCGCTGTTGGGTGAAGGAAGCTTCGGAGACACGTCAGGCAGGTGAAGGGAGGGGTCTCAATTCTTTGTCATGTTCATTAGGCACTTTTACTCTTTTAAACCCCAAATGAATCTATCTACATTACAACAGAGTTCTCCTCTAAGAGAGTTTTTTATTCCAACTCCTTAGTTAAAATGCCCAATTATTTAAAAGTAGTGACAATTTGCACCTACTGTGGCGTGGTTAAGCAGGTTGACATCTGGAGCTAGGCGTCCTTGCTCGTGAGGCTGTCCTGTGCCGTTCGCCACCCTGGCCTCTCCCGCCAGACGCCAGGACAGCCTTCCCCAGTTATGCTAGCCCCAATGCTTCCAGATATTGCCAATTGCCTGCTGGGGGCCAAAACCATCCCTGCGGAGGAGAAGCATCGTTTTTGAGGGTGTGGGACCAGCTCTCCCTCGGTGTCACGGGCCTGGACACGGCCCGGCTTGCTGGGCCTCGCTCCAGCTCTGCGCCCCGGTCCGGACCTTCGCTGCAAGGCTGAAGGGCCCCGCGGAGGGGCCTGGGGTTCTCTGGACCCTATTTCACCAAGCTGGGGTGGGCAGGGGTCTTCGGGCACGCATGTGTGCTGGGGACATACCAGGAGCCCCGTGGGTGAGTCGAGGGGCTGCGTGAGGTCGACTGTAAATAGATTCTGACAAGCAGTTTCCCGAAGTGACCAGCCTGCTGACACGACTAGCGGAAGCGCGAAACCGCGGGGGACACTGACCACCTGCAGCTGTCTTGGGGACCCGGCCAGCACCTCGGACGGGTGGCGCCATAAGAAATGGACGCCTTCCTTGGACATTACAGGTTCCTGGGACCCCACCCCCGCCTCCCCATACCCTTCGCTAAGTGCGGGGCGGCGTGGGGGCTGGGGTGGGGGTGCCCTTTTCTCCTGGGATTGAGAAGCAGTGACGCGGAGCGGCCTCTAGGGGGCACTGTTACCCGCGGTGGGGGGCGGGGCAGTGCGAACTGGGGGCTCACCGGCGCCCGGGCGGCCTGAGGCAAGCTGGGCCCCGCCCCGCACATGCTCCAGAAATGCTGCGGGAGGTGCAGGGGCGGGGACGGGGAAGACACTTCTGTGATATGTGTATGACCCGAGAATGTGCACACGTGTGTGTGCGTGTGTGCGTGCTGGGGCGAGGTGGAGGCAGAGGACGCCCCGTGCTCTGCTGCCGTGTGTGGAGTAGACTCGGTCCCTGCTGAAGTTTGGGAGGTTGTGCACCGCAGGGCACACACACGTTAATTTTTTCAGGTACAGAATTCAAAAAGCATAAAGAGTTACACCTGTAAAAGCAAGCGTCCTTTCTTGGCCCAGCCTCCACACGTGCCTTTCCTGCAGTGAAAATAATTTAAACACAGAGTAGCAGAATAAATTGCACAGGAACTTTATGTCTACCCTGTACATATATAAAATACATATATACAAACAATATATAATATAACATTATATAAAATATAATACATAATATATGCAATATGCAACATATAATATATAATGTATATGATATATGTGTATATATATATATTTGTGTGTGGCGCTTGAGAAGGTCTTGCCTGGGCCCTCAGGGGTGCTCTTTGCTGCCTGGGCTCCTGGTGGTCTGCAGGCCTTCATGTGACATGTGATTTCCTGCAGCCAAAAAAGGGAGGAGGAAAGGGGAAGGACCCTCATCCCGGCACACGTACACATGAACATGTGTGCCCACACATAGACACACACACACAGAGACACACTCATTTCCTTGGCATTTATTGTAGGCTTGGCTATTAACACATTTGGGAGAAATCATCCAAAGGAATTCCCTTACAGAGATGGGGTCTGTTTGCAGCTCTGCATTCACAGAGGACTCAAGCTGAACAAGCTCTCCAGGAATACAGATCTAGAGTGTGTGCGTGTTTGAAAAGATCTGCTGCCATGTGTGGAGCCATACTGGGGAAGTAGTTATCGCAAGGAAGGGTGAGAAAGAAGCGATGTTGGCTGAATCCTCATGCATTTCTTGGAGCTATATAACGTGTTTTTGGTTGCAACTTTGGAGGAGCTGTGTGTTTCTCTGACACTGTCAATTTTGACAGATTGACCGGCTTTGATTAAGAAATGTGCACATGAGCTCCATTTGCTGGAAAGAAGTTGGTTCCATTTTCTTCATATGGCTATGTAAGAATCTTTGAAGCCACTTCTTATCTCTTGCCATCCATAGGAGACCTATTGCTGGGGGGCTGCACCCCAGTCCCTCTCCTCCACCTTCTGTGACTGTTGTCAACGATTCCGCAGCCCTGAGGGCCTCTGAGAGGTGCCACTTTGAGGTGCTGTGTTGTTTGTACAGGTATCTGGACTCTCACAAGTCCACTGAGCTCAGGGCTGCATCTAAGCAAGGGGGCTGCCTCTGAGGCCCGAAGAGCTAGGGGAGGGTCTGGATCCTGAGCTCCTCCCCTAGGAAGCTTGTAGCCCTGGGAAGCTCACTGAGCACCTTGAGCTGCTGAGTTCTCCCCTTTAAAAAGTGGATAAGGTGATCCGTGCTGTTGCCACCCTTGTGTAATTGCTCATTCCTGCTTGTCCTACCAGCACTCCAAGGCTGGCCGCATGAGGCAGTGATGTCACAGGTAGCAGGAGCTACATGCCCTCAGCCCTTCACCTCCTGGATCACCCAGGGAGTCCCAGTAGCGTTTTGTGGAAATGCATGCTGCCTGCCTGGTGGCCAGCTCGGGAAAACCAGGCATGGCTGAGTCAGGAGGCAGCTTTCCCCACCAGGGGACTGAGTAAGCCCCAAGTCATATCTTTTTTTTTTTTTTTTTCTGAGACACCAGCTAGGGTACACTGGCATCATCATAGCTCACTACAACCTCCAACTCCTGGGCTCAAACAATCCTCCTGCCTTTTCCTCCTGAGTAGCTGAGACTACAGGTGCCCACCACCATACCTGGCTAATCTTTCTATTTAAAGTAGAGATGGGGTCTCCCTTTTGCTCAGGCAGGTCTTAAACTCCTGAGCTCAAGTGATCCTCCTGTATCCACTTCCAAAGTGCTGGGATTATAGGCGTGAGCCCCCACACCTGGTCCCAAGTCATTCTTTAAATGTTGTCATTATTTACTATCCATTGGCATGGTAGAGGCTGTGCTACAGCTGAGGGAGGGATGATTCCTGCAGAAGAGTTTCAGAGGTAGAACCCTCACCTTCTGCCTGCTGGCTGCACCCAGCTCAACAGAGAACAGACAGCACAGAGGTTGCTGACAGTTCTGGGCATTTTACCTCAACTGGAGCCCAACAGTGTCCGGCTGGCAGGATCCATCCGCTCTGGGGACCTCTGTTTTTCTCTCACAGCCTTGAACAGATTGAATGAGGCCAGCTTATGTCAAGGAGGGCAATATGCTTTATTCAAAATATATTGATTTAAAAGTCAATCACATTGACTCAGCACCCATAGCTCAGTGGTTAGGGCGCTGGCCACATGTACTGGGACTGGCAGGTTTGAACCTGGACCAGGCCTGATAAATAACACCATCACCACCACCACCACCACCAACAGCAGTTGGGTCTTGTGGCGGGAGCCTGTAGTTCCAGTTACTTGGGAGGCTGAGGTAAGAGTTTCAGTCCCTTCTGGGGGCATGACATGCAAGAGGGACTTTACCTAACAAATGCAATCACTGTAACCTGGCTTATTGTACCCTTAATGAATCCCCAACAATTAAAAAAAAAAAAAAAAAGAGTTTAAGTCCAAGAGTTTGAGGTTGTTGTGGACTGTGACCCCACTACTGAGGGCAACATAGTGAGACTCTGTCTCACAAAAATGTAAATAAATAAATAAATAAAAGTCGATCACATCAAAAACACATCTTCACAGCAATATCTATGCTGGTGTTTGACCTAACAACTGGTCCATATGGCTTAGCTAAGTTGACACATGAAATTAACCATCACAATCAGTATGCATTAAACAAATCCAGTGCAGAAGGAGTGTGACCATACTGGGAGCACTCAGGGCCCCCAGACAAGGGTCTCTGGGGACTGGGAAAAGCTGCTTGGAAGAGGGGGGTGACATTTGGAGGAAGATAAAGGAGAGGAAGAGGAGATTCATTAGGCCTAGTGTGGTGGGGGTGGGGAGGCACTCCTGGCCTCTGTGCTCCATTCATAGCCCTTCTTTTTGACACAGGCCACCATTGGAGCTGGGGACCAGCAAGGCCTAGGGCTGGCTGTTGTAGGTGAGGGGCCCACAGGCCTTGTAGGCTGTGCTGTTGTGGAGAATCCCTTGTGAGCCCCAGTTCTGCACTCTTGAGCCTGTGGAGCTAAGGCTCCAGCATCCTGAACTGGCATCTAGCGCATTACAGGAGCATGGTGCTCATTGGAGAATTCTTCAGAGTTGGGTAAGGCTCATGGAAAGCTGGCCAGACTCCCCAGAAAGCCCGGTGACTTTCCCACAGCCCTCTTGCCTTCTCAGAGGCTGTGACACACTCCTAGAGGGGCGGGGAGGTAGACTGAGAGCCCACTGGCCCACCTGGGCAGCTCACTCCTGTTCCCCTGTCTTTGTGAGTGAGCAAGGCTTCCGATGTCCGAATTCAGAGAGATGGAAACCCCTGTCCAAAGGCAAAGTGCATTGTGGGTTCTTATTTTCCCCTGGGAGCCAGCTGTGGGTCCACACAATGTGTGCACAGAAAACACTCTGGTTTCTGCATTGGTTCCTGCTGTGTTATTTGGAGCCTGTTCAACCCTCCACAGTGAGCTTTCATTTTCTACTCAGGAAGGGCCCAGGGCTCCCCCACCTGTGTTTTTAAGAGAATAAGACACTCTTAACCCTTGAAATGCTACCTCACAGACCGTAGGTGGGTTGGCACATGCAAGCCCCATCACAAGGCCATGTCCAAAGCATGGTGTTTGCAGGGACAGCTCCCTGGCGGGGTGCTGCATGAAGGTAGGCAAGCTTGGCTAAGGCACTCACTGGCCTGGAATGTCAACCCCTCCCAGGGAATTGTGCCTCCCAGTACATGGGGCAGCAGTGCGGAGAGGGCAGGAGGAACCTGTGGAAATGATTTCATGGCTGGGCTGGCCTGGTGTGTGATGGGTTCAAGGTCAACTCAGAAAAACATGTAACATCTACACCATATTCTACCCAGGGGTGCCTTTGGCCCCTAACAAACACTACCTGAAAAGTCTTTTCTTCTTTGACTTTATGGTTTGCAGATTGCAATCTAAGCAGGACAGTTATTCCAGAGAACCCATCTGATGTCAATGGCCTCACTGTGTCCCAGGTTAAGTGTGAACCTTGGGCTACAGCTGGTTGAGTGGGCTGTGATGGACTAGTCAGATGGAGGGACGTCTCCTGGCTCTGGAAACTTCTTGAACCTGCCATGACTCTAAACATCCCTCCCTCCGAGAAGAGATCATCATTCCTCTCAGAACTATATTGTATGATTTTTGATGAACAGAACTTTCACTTTTGGAATTGAATTGTGGCTCAATATATAGATAAATTTGTTCCCAGCTATCTCTGGTAGACCCATCTGTTCCTCCTTGTGCCTACAGGCATATGCTCAAGGTGGTCGGTGGGACTCCCTTGGCATCTGTTATTATTGCCTCTTAATGTTCCTCGCAGAAATCAGGCAGGTCAACATGACCATCTGCAGGAGAACACGCCTTTGCTCACACTGTGCTCTTATCTAGACTTCTGAAGGAGCACAGGATGGTTTCCTGGGTCCAGAGCCTGTGATGGCGCCTGGCCCGGGGACTGTGGGCAGAAGAACGTGCTTGTTTTCTTAGCCAGCTGTTCAGTCTCAATGCAGTACACTCTAAAATCACCAGAGCGTTTCCAACAAACACTTGCATCAGGAGACCTGGTCGGAGTCCTGCTTCTGCTATGGAGGACCTCAGAGAAGCTAGACTGTGGCCTTCCTGTGCCTCAGTTTCTTCATCTACAAAAGGGAAGCTAATACCTGTGTCTGGAGGCCACTGTGAGAATTGGACCAAAGAGTACAGGTGGAATCATACAAACTGATAGAAGGGTTAATAGTAAGCGGTTATTAGTATTATTATGGTCTCAAGCCCTCTGAGAGCAAAGTTTGTTTTTAAAGAAAGTTTCTCCTTATTTTGAAAAGAAATAAGCTTCCTTATGTCTATACACAGCAGACCTTGTTTTTAATCTTTGGAGCAATGACACTCTCATGGGTTGGCGAAGAGCTATTTCTCCTATTCCAGATGCTTGGCTCCCCCACCTCCCTGTGCCACATGGTTTCAACACCTGGCACCGTCTTAGTTGTATGGTCTGGGCTGTCCTAAAAGATTGTGTCCAGGTTCTGCACCCGTAGCTCAGCGGATAGGGCACTGGCCACATTCACCCAGGTTGCAGGGTTCGAACCTGGCCTGGGCCTGCTAAACAACAATGACAACTATAACAAAAAAATAGCTGGGCGTTGTGATGGGCGCCTGTAGTCCCAGCTACTTGGGAGGCTGAGGCAGGAGAATCACTTAAGCCCAAGAGTTTGAGGTTGCTGTGAGCTGTGATGCCATGGTACTCTACTGAGGGCAACATAGTGAGACTCTGTCTCAAAAACTAAATAAATAAAATAAAAGATTGTGCCCAGAAGGGAAGAGAATTTTCCAAACTGATATAAAAAGAGAGCTCTCCACAGCCGTGTTCTTGGAGGACTTGACCGTGTGTTTTCGATTCTGAATGGCACAGCTCTTTTCTATGGCTTGTCTTTTCTCCTGTAATTTTATCAATGTCTGGTAAAGTGATTCCATGTGTATGCCCTTTCTAACACTCTCCCTCTCTCTGTTTATATATATATATATATATATATATATATATGAAATGAATAATACACGTCATGGGCAATAATAATAATTCTCTTCAAGAGACTGGTGAGCTGAAGCTGGCTTCTGAGAAATGATTGCTGAATATTCAGGAATTTTGCCATCTGGTTATTAAACTATTGAAAGTTTGAAATAAGCCATGATGAGGATATTTATACTTTGGAAACTGGCAAATGCTACAAAGCAGGATTTTGTCTTTCCTCTCAGAGAGCTGGTTTACCAGTACACCGCTGCTTTCAGGTTAGAAAAGCCACCTGGGTTTGGTTCCTGCAGAAAAATGAGGAAGGCGCCCCCTCCTCCCAACCCTTTGTTCAAAGGATAACATTTTTTGCTTCCTGGAATACTTTTTCTCAAGAAATAATAAAAAGTAACTGTAAGCTAGCGATGGCAACTGGAAATAATCATAATATTCCCAGGCACACGTGCCGTTGGGACAGGCCCGCCCGCCTTCTCCTTTCTCACGAAAACTTCGGTTCAGCCGGGAAATTGGGCTGAGAGAATGAAAGGCTTTGCAGGCCAGACGCTCCTCAGAATGTTAAACCGTAGGGTCCACTGTCATCATTTTTGACACTTATTTGCTTTAAAGAAACTATGGGGCAAGAATGTGAAATTCAGTTAACCATTCAGGTCTGGGTTTTGAAAATAACTTGCCATTTGGGAAGGTGATAAAGAGTGTTAATCTCCATCGCCTGCCTGCCTTTCCTAGCAGAGTTTAAACTCTGCCAATTCCAAGATTAGATGCAGTGTTTCTCAAGGAATAATTTATTTTAGAAGTGTTCTCGGTGCTTGGGTTCTGAAATTTTAGCTTGCCAACGCTAAACTGCTCCTTGAGGGAGAATAATTCTCCCTTAAGAGTCTCCATGGCCTAATGTTGTTGAGCGTGACTGATAGGCAAAACAGCGAAAGTCTTAATTTTTTCTTTTCAAAATATGTTTAACTTCAGTAAATCTTAAGCCAAGCCTCTTGCAGATGGCAGACAGCTTAATTGCTGTGGTAACCTCGTCTGACGTTTTTTGGAAAACTTTGGGTGCTATATAGTAATCCACTGAACCCACAGAAAATAGATTTCAACCCACACAAAAACCTGCATAAGGCTTAGCACAGCAACTTGGCTGCTGAAGTTCTGTCCAAGGGTGTTTCTTTTCCCCTTCCCTTCTCAGGCTTTCTTGCACAGCTCGGAGGTCCAGCATGTGTGATTTGGACAGCAAATGGAGACAGACTCAAGATGAAATGAATCAGCGCTGCTGTTTCTTCCCCCGCCCATCTGTCTTCCTGGAAAGTCTGAGATGGTGGATGGCAAGACTGGTTGACTGTATTAATGAATTATCTTTATTTATTTACTTACTTTAAAATTTCACAGGTGCTGTGCGCCTCCACTGTAACTTACTTTCAGTCCGGGGAGTGGCACTGGTTGTGTATTGCAATCACAACCCATGTTTTTCTTGCTCAGCATCTGTGTGCCCAACACCCCCAGGTTCCGCTTTCTCGGGCAATGCCTCTGTCCTCTGTATCTCCAGGAGACAAACAGGCTATTTTCTGAATGAGTGATTTCTGATTCAGTAAGTAATTTATAATTTGGAGGATTTGAGAGAAAATTTAGCATGAAAGCTGCAATTAGTTGCTACAACTAAGATCACTGCCATCTTCAGGGCAAGGTTAAAAATAAAACCCAATGAAGAGCATCCCTGCTTACTTCTGCGACCCTGGCTTTGAAGTTTCGTTTATAAACACGAACAAACACATTGTGGTAGAGTGGCCAGCTGACCAGCGTTTGTACTTCAAATGGATTTGTCTTAACTGGTTCCCCCCTCATGTGACGCTGTGCCCCTGAGGACTTCTCAATTTAGACCAAAGCTTCTCAACCTTGGCTGGGTGTCAGTCCTCGGGAGCTTGTGAGAATACCCGGCCCTGGGCCCCTTCTCCAGAGATGGGCTGATCAGTATCCAGGGGCCAGATCATCTTTGTGTTTAACATGCATCCCAAGTGATTAGGAGGGTTTCCTGGCACTGTTACTCATAACATCAAAGATGGTGGGAAGTTCAGTCTTATTACATCTTAGCTATGTGACCTTGACCAAGTCACTCTACCTTACAAGCCTGAGTTTCTAATTTTTTTTTTTTGTTTCTAAATTTTTAGTTTTCTTTTATTTTTTTTTTAAATTTTATTTTTTTAAATTTTTTAAAATTAAATCATAGCTGTGTACATTAATGCGATCAAGGGGCACCATACACTGGTTTTATAGACACATTTTTGTTTTTTTAGGCAGAGTCTTACTGTGGTGCCCTCAGTAGAGTGCTGTGGCATCACAGCTCACAGTAACCTCCAACTCAAACTTTAGAGATGAGGTCTTGCTCTTCTTGTTCAGGCTGGTCTCGAATCGGTAAGCTCAGGCAATCCACCCGCCTCGGCCTCCCAGCGATTTCTAAATTTTAAAGACTCAATAATACCATATGAGTATTGGTATTGGATTGCTTTCAGCTGCCAGTAACAACCCCCTCCCCCCCAACTTTTTTGTGGCTTATTGGCAGTCTGAGAGTCCAGAGTTGGGTGGAGTGGGTGTGTTAATTGGGGTTACCACCAGCAGGGGGCGCAGAACAGCGCAAAGCCTGCTCTTGCTTGCCAACACTCTGGTGCAGTGAGGCAGGCCTCTCCCCCACTCCTGATGCCGAAGTCCAGGTGTCTCTCCCCTCTCAACACCTGGTTACTGCCAGCATCCCATGGTGGCAGGCTCCTCCTGTGTTAGCCAAGAAGTGACACACGCCACTTCCATTTAGAGTTGACTTAGCAGACCTAATCATATGGATCCAATCTACCTGCAAGGACTTCCAGCCTCCAGAACTGTAAAAAAATAAATATGCATGTTTAACCCACCTCCATCTGCAGTGTTTTGCTGTGGCAGTCCCAGGAGACAAATGCCATAGGTGAGTGCCAGCTGTTTCTTCCAGGCGGGCCTGAGGTATAATCACACCAGGCTCTGGTTTTGTTCCTCTGTGGTTCTTTGACTTTGCCCTGACCAACTTCGTGAGCTGGCTCTATCTTCAGGCTGGCTTCCCTCCTGCTGCAAGATGACAGCCAAGAGCCTGCAGGCTTCAAGCACTCCTGTTAATATTCGGGTGAGGGGGAGAGTGGGCACCTCTCCCTCATATACAGATTTCCTGAGCTCTACTCTGATCACGTGCTGTCCACCCTTCACACAATCAGGGTCCACTGTTGGTGCTGAGGGTAGGTGGACCTGGTCCTAACCACAGCACTGCTACCCCACAGGAAGGAGCGGGGTGTGTGCAGAGGCAGCCATGGTGTCTGCACCACACACCTGCCTTCTGGGGTGGGGGGTGGGGGATGAGATTTTAATAATATGACCCTGGTAAAGCAGTTGGCCAGTAGCTGGGAGCTCCTAAGGCCTCAATGAATATTAGTTGTAGTTGTTACTATTTAACTAAAAATGTTGGGGCACAAACCATTCTGTCCTGAAACCTGACTTGGTTAAGGTGATGCCACCTGCTAGAACAGGCAGCTCCCACGTTTGCGAGGTTTAGCGAGGTACAAATTCACTTCTCATGCTGAAAGGGGTGTCCTGATGCTCCAGGACAGCAGGGCCGTGCAGCAAGAGAGGATGGAGGATTCTGTGGTTTTGAAAACCAGCACAAGAGAGAACACACAGAGTGGGAATGGTGGGGAACGAGGAAATAAAACACACAAAAGACAAAGATGGGATTGGAGTGACTGGAGCAGTCAAGACTGCAGCCAGCACGGAACTGTGAAAACAGCTTTATTATTTAGTGTCAAAACAAGGTCACTTATTTAAACAAAGTTGCTTACTAGAGGAAAATTGACGTGAATCTAGTACATAGGGTAAAGATTGACTTTAGGGAGGAAAAACTACTGTGCTTTTCTGCAAAAGATAAAAGGGAAGATTTGCAGGGGCTACATGACTTCTGGCAGAGGAGAAAGGCATGTTGTTGTTCTGAAAGAATGTTGTTTTTCTAGGAGGAGAAGCAGTGGGGTAGTTCCTTGAATGTCTCCCCAGGCTGTGGGGGCCTTGCCGCCTCCCAGCCATACTCCACACTGTGGCAGCTTCTTATGGGCTGGCCCGGAAGTGGCTTTCTTGCCATCACCCCTTCTCCACAGAGAGGAGCTTGGCCACCTGGCCACACTTAGCAGCCACGGAAGCTGGGAAAGGAAGTCCGGCCTGAGCCCAGGAAGTAGAGGGAAAGTGAGATCATGAGGCAGCAGAGAGTCTCTCTCGCCGCCCTGCACACGTGGAGCTTCCAGAGCCTTCTTCACTCACTCAGCCAGTTTCTGAGTGGGTGGGATCCACAGCGCCACCACCTCGGGGGACTCACTGTGCTCAGCACATGCCCAGTTGTGGTGCCCAGAGGGAAGGGGGCTTGGGGGCTGACACTGTCCCGAGCTGCCCTGGATCTGCGGCCAGACCAGAGGAACTTATTTGGTGGGGATGCCTGGTGGGCACAGGGGTAGGAGGAACTGAGGAAGGAAACAGCTCACACCGAGCAGCACGGATGGACATTTGAACAGACTTGTGCCTGTGTGAGTGAGGGGACCCCTGAGTGGCCCGGGAGCCCTCAGGTGGGTTCTGCATTGGTAGGGGCTGTGCAGAAGTGAGTGGGGGGATTTAGGGGCAGCCTTCTTGTTCATCTCACCTTTGTAGCCACAGAAGTTTTGAACATTAACACCCCTTGGCCCCATGGCACTAGATTGGGATTGTTTTGTGTGGATTATCTGTTACTGGTTCCATGTCCACAGGCTCTGAGAAAACCCTCTCTTTTCCTCTTGTGTTGTATTTACCCACATGTGGTAGACACAACAGGTTTTATAATTGTCCCTAACTTGTAGGTGAAACCTTTGAGGCCAAGAGTTTGTTGGGCTTACTGGGTTCCCCATCACGTTGACCCTGGGGCTCTGAGGAAAAACTGACCTCACCACACCTCGGTTCGGGGGTGAGGTGCCTGGGGCACCGTCTGTTCACCTTCCTCCCTTCTCCCCCGCCCATTTATTTCTTGCTGCTTCTATCAAAACAACTATATAAGAAGGAGCCCTATATTTCATTAAAATATATATATTTTTAATTTTTATTTCTTTGCTTTTTTGTTTTGTTTTTTTGAGACAGAGTCCCACCCTATGCTCTGAGCAGAGTGCAATGTTGCCATAGCTCACTGCAACCTCGGACTTGTGCTGCGCGCATCCGGCTGCCCCAGCTTCTGGAAGCCACTGGGATTACAGGCGTGCTGCCCGGCTGGGTTATTCCATTTTTTTTAGGAGTTGCGGGTCTCACTCTTACTCAGGCAAGCTCGAACTCCTGAGCTCAAGCAATTTTCCCTCCTCAGCCTCTCACAGTGCTGGGATTACAGGCGTGAGCCACCTTGCCCAGCTCATTAAAATATTTTAAAATATTTTTTCTCTCATAAGACAGTTCCTGCTTAAATAATTGCTTCTCACAAAATATATTGGAGGTTGTTGGTGACCTGCTGGCCTTTCCTTTACCTTCTCCATGAAAAGCCAAGATGTGAAATCCTTTTGCAAAAGAGAAACTTCCCGTGTATGAGCGGAAAGGGCTCATTTTCATTTAGAAGCTTTGGGCTGAGAGCCATGAGCCATGGAGAATCCCACCAAAAATGGCTTAACAATCCCTTCTGGGATTCAGTGGCCCAGGAGTGTCATCAAGGACCAGGGTCCCTTCCTCTTTCTGCTTGGCCCCTGCTAGGGATGGGCCCTTCTTAGGCTTGTCCTCTCCTGATGGAAAGGTGGTTGCTGCTGCTCCAGCCATCACTCCATGCTCAGCCCACTTAGAGGCAGACCTATTTCTCCTCACATGCCTCTCTTCATCATGGAGAAAAACTGTTCTAGATACTGCAGCTGCCATACAGGTTTCTTCTAAGTCCACCCATATGCTCACGCAAGCCATGCTCCCTTGTCAGGGTTCTCTGTATGCAGTGCACAGGGCAAGATGGGCCCTTCCTCAGGCTCAACTAGGTTCACGCCTCTGAAGTACTGGATTCTTCTTCCTCCTGCTTTTCTGAGCTGAAGGCTGGGGTTCTCCTGGGGGCTTACAAATTCCTCTGCTGTATGCCTGGAAGAGCAGGCTGCTGGGTCCAATATTCTAGGGCTCCCAGGCATGTTTCTGGAATTTTCTAAAGGCTCTGCATGCCAACCTTTGAGGTATGGCCCACAGGGGTCACGTTTCCACTGGCTCGTGCTCTCCCTTCTCCTGCGTACTAGGCAAGGCAGGTGCTGGGCTTCTAACGTCTTTGACCTCACAGCCTCCTACCACATGGGGTCATCCCAACCAAGAGAGCCCTCCTACCCAGGGAGGGGGTGGGGGAGAATCTTGATGAGCCCCGTCTTCTCTGCTTGTTCCCCACATGCTAAGGAACTTAGAAAATCCTTCTCTTCATGAGAACTGGTCTTTCAGTGACAGTGTTGCTGAGATGCTAACAAAAATCCAACTTGACAGCCACAGTTGAGGCAAGACTTTGTGTTCAGTGCAACGTGTTGTGTTCAGTGTGTGGTGCGTGGAAGAGCGCCGGCAGACACAGCACTCGGCAATAGTCGCTGCATCCTTCTGATCATTGTTAATGAAAATAACTGTGCTGCACATCAGGACCAGTCCTGCTCTGGGGCCTTGGCTTCCTGGGGGCCAGGAATCTGCAGGGCTGAGGACGCGCCCCATCCCTCCCTTCTAGACCATACTCCTGGTGCCAGGACTCTGGAATTCCCACCAAGTGGTCCCAAGACTGCTTCTTGCCAGAGTCAGCCCTCCTATGGGCAACGGATTGGAAACACTTAGGCCTGATGGGCGGCCATGGGTGCTGTGTGTGAAGACAGTGAGTGGCCGTGTGAGCTGGACACCCACAGGTGCCTGTAAGATTTCTTGGTAGGTAGGACACAGCTTGGTGGGGGCAGGCAGAAGGGGAGACAGTAGGGGGTGGGTTGACAGCTAGTGGCCAGGCCACCACCTCTCAAGCCACAGGATTCCAGCATCATCCTGGCAGCCCAAGACTTCTAAGTTCAACCTGGGTTTTCCAGGTTGTTAGGAAATATCTTTATTAATATTTTTTATTGTTGGGGAATTATTGAGGGTACAAACAACCGGTTTGTACTACTTGCATTGGTAGGTAAAGTCCCTCTTATAATTGTGTCCCGCCCCCAACAGGTGTGTCACTCAGTGTGACCCCCACCCCTCCCTCCTTCCCTCTCTCTATTCTTCTCACCGTGTGTTAGCATCAATTGTCCTCATGTCAGAATTGTAGACTCCAGTTTGTTAACTTGACTTGCGACTGTGAAATATTTGGGGCTGTGGGTGGTAGGCCTCCCTTTTCTTTTCTTTTTATTTTATTTTTTATTTCTTTTTAAATTTTTTATTTTTAATTTCAGCTTGATTGTTCATCATTCGTCTTCATTTGAAGTACTCTTTTTTTGTTGTTGTTCATTTTCTTTTTTTTTTTTTTTCAATGTTTCCTCTGGCTATGCTCTGTCCCAGTTGCCTCCCCAGTAGCTGGGATTACAGACGCCCACCACAACGTCGCTGTTTTTGATGTTAGTAGAGACAGGGTCTTGGCCTGGCTCACTGCTGTTGATACTGGTCTCGAACCTCTGGGCTCAGGCAATCCACCCGCCTCGACCTCCCACAGCACTGGGACTACAGGTGTGAACCACCACGCCCGGCCAGGCCTCCCTTTTCGTACGTGCCCGAGCCTTACCAAGATGAGGACGGGCCTCACCAGAATGGCGTGTGTGAGTTGCTGTTGCAGCACTGTGACCATTGACAAAGCAGTTTTTGTTTATACTATCTCCTTCAATTGCTCTCACTTAACTTTCAAAATAACCTCATTGTGGGGTATGACTATTATTCCCAGTTGACAGTGCCAAACGCTCTGAAGCTAATATATCATATAATTCAATTGCATAGTTTAAATTTCTTTCCTAAAAGCATAACGACCATAACAACATTATAGGCACATGAGCCAGTGTGCACTCCACGCTGGGGTGTCCTCTGGCAGCTGACCCGTTCTTGTCTGTCCTGAGTAACACAGACTGCCTTTGTTTCTCATAGATATTTTCCTAAAGCTGCCATTCTCCGTGTGTGTCCTAATGGCGTTCTTTGAAAAATGCCACCTCCTAACAAATCCTGGATGCTTGGCAAGAAAAACCACTCCAGAGATATTTGAGCACCGTCCTCGTGCTCAGAACTGTTCCAGGTTCTGCCAAAGACAGAAAATTATAGGGCCTGGTTCCTGCTGGCAAAGGAGTGAACGGAGCTGAGAAAATAAGTTAACAGTGGAGAAATTCAGAGCAGGAGCGCACGTATTTCAATGCCACATTGTGTGAGAAGTCTGGAGCAGGGGTCGGTAAACTTTTTCTGCCAAGAGCCAGACTGTAAATATTTTAGGTTTTGAGCGCCACACAGTCTCTGCTGTAACTACTCAACTCTACTGTTGTAGCTCAAAAGCATATGTGAATGATCACAGCTGTGGCTGTGGACTCAATGTGTCCCCTCAAAATCCTTAGGTTGAAACCCTAACCACCAGTGTGATGGTTTTGAAGTCGGGGCCTTTTGAGGAGATAAATAGGTTTAGATGAGGTGATAAGGGTGGCTTTCCCATGGTGGGGTGAGTGACTTTCTAAGAAGATGATGCAACCCAAGCTCATTCTCTCTCTCTGCCATGTAGCACACAGCAAGAAGGCAGCCCTCTGTAAACCAAGAAAAGAGCCCTCACCAGCCCCTTACCTTGCTGGCACCCTAAGCTCCAACCTCCAGCCTCTAGAACTATGAGGAATAAATGTTTGTTGTTTAAATCACCCAGCCTATGGTATTCCATGTTGTACTCTGAGCTGACTTGGGCTGCCAAAAAAAGGCATATGCATTTTAAGAGATGTTCTCTATGTATTACTTATTGAAGTTGAATTGAATTATGGTAGCAACGTGTGGTATGGCATTCATGCAAAAGATCGTGTTAATCAAATGAGTGCTAGTGTCACCAAGCAGCAGGCAGGGCAGGAAAGTGGCAGGAGCACAGTTGTCATTTAAGGACTGCAAGACCATCTTGAAATGGCATTTGAAATTTGAGAACGTGGCAGAAGGATAGAGATGACGGGGGCATGAGTGTGCAACAGAACCTCCAACACGGCTAACAAGTGTGTGCATTTGTGCTAAGTTTGAGGTGCCTGGGTACCATATGTGACATGCTTGAGGGAAGATCCAGGGGCTTTGCAATGTTGCTCAAACAGTAGCTTGCCATTTTCAGAAATGTCTGGACACTGATAGTAACCACTTTGAACACGTCTTGTGATTGCAGAAGTCAAATGTGATTTGTAGCTGGGCTCACACCTGTAATCCCAGTACTTTGGGAGGCCTAGATGGGCAGATTGCTTGAGCTCAGGAGTTTGAGACCAGCCTGAGCAAGAGCGAAACCTCATCTCTAAAAATAGCTGGGCACTGTGGCGGGCATCTGTAGTCCCAGCTACTTGAAAGGCTGAGACCAGAGAATTACTTGGGCCCAAGAATTTGAGGTTGGTGTGAGCTATGACACCAGGGCACTCTACTGAGGGCAACATAGTGAGACTCTGTCTCAAAAAAAAATGTGATTTGTATTCATCTTTTATTATTGCTATAAATTGAGTATTATAATTTTAATACAGCGTTTTCCTTTTTTAAAATGTGTATACTTTTTTTTGCACCCTCTGTCTGTTCTAATGGAACTTATTTGGGGCACTGATATTTGAATTTTATATAATTTTCACCTGTCAAGGAATACTGATTTTTATAAAATTTTTCCAATCATTAAAAAATGTTACAGATATTCTTAGCTTGCTGGCCACACAAAAAGTGTGACAAGCTGAATTTAGCCTGTGGAGGATAATTATTGACCCCTAGTCTAGAGCAGTGTCTCCTGAATTGTTCAGTAGAACAAGATCATTTTATGAGCTGTTAATAGGCATTCAGAGAAAGTAAGTCAGGAGCTGTTCCATACCCCAGATCCTAGTTAGAGAGCCACAGTGTACAGTAGCATATTAAAGGCACTGAGAAGGCCTGTGGGAAAGAAACATGCTCAACACGTTTGTGTTGTTTATTACAGCATTTCCCAAACTTGGTCATGAGAATCTCCCTCTTGCTTATTTCTCCTTCTCTCGCCCTTCTTCTTCCTCCCCCTTCTCCTTCTTCCGTCTCTCCTCCTCTTCCCCCTCCTCCCCTTCCTCTTCCTCCTTCACTACTGACCTGTGTTAACTTATAGATTGGGTATCCTGAAGAAACCAGATTGGGAACTGCTGGTCCAAGGCACGAAAGCTGCTCCTGATGGTACAGTTTGGTAGTGGTGGGAGGAATTCAAGTGAGGTTTTTGGAAGAGCTGGAGTTTACATTTATACAACTTTCTTCTGAGTTTGATGTCAGCTAGAGGGAGATGGCTCACTTTCTTTTCCTTGATGAGCTGTCCTCTTGAGGGATACGTGTCCCTGGTAGGGGGTTTCGACTGTGAGATGGAAGTGACTGTTGGGGAAAAGCTCTGCCTGCTTAGGCTTCAGGGTCTTTAATATCCTGCTGTGGACAACTGACTCTTGACCCCCATCTTAATCAATGGCTGGAAACACGGGATCCAGCCTGGACTATCATCTTTCCTTTAGACCCCCAGCCAGTCCATCAGCAAGTCTTTTTCAACTCTGCCTTCAAATGCACTTGGAACCCAGTCCCTTCTCGTTCATGGCTGTTGCTGTGGGCTCAACGTGTCCCCTCAAAATCCTTACGTTGAAACCCTAACCGCCAGTGTGATGGTTTCGAAGTCAGGGCCTTTTGAGGAGATAATTGATTTAGATGACAGGTTTGGTCCTGCCCCATGACAGGCTCCTGGGTGGTGGTCTTCAGAGTGGTCACACTTGCTCATTTCCCACTCGTTTAGCTATTTACTAATGTGCACACAGAACGTGCTTAGAATTTATAATGTTGGCTGAAGAGGAAATGCTTCCTCTGCCCTGTGAAGATTCACTGAAATTAACCGACACCAGGTAGAAGGATAGGAGAAAAGGCCTACGAATGTCTGAGCACACGTGAGCAAGGGACCCAGGCAAACGGGAGGGCCCAAGGCCAGGGGAGAGGGAGGCAGGGGTGCGGTGGGTGATCTGAGAAGAGTAGTCAGTGATTTTTAGGGGAGCTCAAGGGGCCTCAGGACCCAACAGTGGTTTATAAATGATTTTCTCTGGATAGCGGATGGGATTGAAGCATAAACAGTAGATTGTGGGGAAGTCTCGGGAAGTGGAGGGGCGAGGGTGGTGCTGCGCCGTGACACAGATTGTCTTCTTGTGTAGACACAGTCTCTCAGCCCCTCGGAGCTGTCCGCAGAGGACAACAGGCAGTCCCCGGGTTACAAACCAGATAGGTTCTGGAGGTTTGCTCTTAAGTTGAGTTTGTATGTAAGTTGGAATAGTTGCATTTACCTGTTTCCTATCATCTAAACTTCCATTCTTAAGTGTGAGTTGTACGTAGGTTGGAAGTTTGTAACTCGGGGACTACCTGCAGATAAAAGGTCTATCTGGGTGTGGTGAATTTCAGTCTCTTCTCTTGTGTTTAATCTTCCTTGGTTATTTGATGAGATTCCTAGGGAAGGGGTTTAAGACGAGTGCAAGAAATTTCCTCAGATAAAGAAATTCTAGAGATCCGTCCCTCTGTATTTGGGGGAGGAAAAGAACTGAGAGAAGATTAGAAAGTTCTTAATTAAGAAGCAGCTTCCGAGGCTTCTGATTTCCTTTCATTCAAAAGTGCTCAGCACCATACAGGCAAGTCTTTCTCTGAGCCTCAACGACAATAAATACGCGTGTGTGAGCACAGGCGTGTGTGCACGTGTATGTGTAGACGGGAGGGCGGAGGATTTGGCTTATTTTTATGAGCGTTTGTCATACACACATAGAATAAGAGCCAATCCTCCACCTGAGAATAGCTGAAAATGAAGGAAATAAGCAATGTCTGAAGGCGTTACGCCCTTAACAGGGCAGCTGAACACACTTAGGGACAGATCTAGGAGAGGAATACAATAAAGGAAGGTGAGCCAGCATTTCTGTCACTGTCCCCTAGGCGTCCTTCACAAGGGGGGGCCAAGAGAGCAAGAAGCTAAGGGAGCTGTTGGCAAGAGGGCAGGGACAGATGTCGACGTTCAGGGTCTGTAGGGATCAGCACGCTCAGGGGAATGAGAGGCCAACCATCAACAGTCTGGCCTTCACAGTAAATAAAGCCAGGTTTGATCCATTCCAGTCTAGATGGGGTTAAGATTAGGGACTGCTAGTACCCATAGTAAATTTCATTTTTCTGGAAAAAGGTAACACCCTCCTAGATCTTTATGTATTTCCTATACAATGTCTGACACTTAATCAAAATAACCCGTTACAAGACAAGGTCATGGGGGCGGGGAGGCAGGGAGAGAGGGTGCAAGTTACTGATTTAAAGGCAAAAGAAACATACCAGCAGGGAATCCAAATGATGGATTTATTTATTTATTTATTTTTGAGACAGAGTTTCACTCTGTCGCCCTGGGTAGAGAGCCATGGCTTCACAGCTCACCTCAAACTCTTGGGCTCATGAAATCCTCTTGCCTCAGTTTTCCATTTTTAGTAGAGACAGGGTCTTGTTCTTGCTCAGGCTGGTCTTGAGCTCATGAGCTTGAGCAATCCACCCACCTCAGCTCCCAGAGCACTAGGATTACAGGTGTGAGCCGTCTTGCCCAGCCAAAATAATGGATTTAAAATAATTATGCTTTATATAGTCAAGGAAATAAAGGTTGAGGATGTTGGCAGAGAACTAGAAAGTATAAAAGAAAATCAAAAGAAAATTTTAGAAATGAAAAATATGACCTAATTAAGACTCCAAAGTTTACAACAGATTAGACACAGATGAAGAAAAAAATTAGAGAACTGGGAAAAGAAAAATATCTAGAAGGAAACACAGAGAGGAGAAAGCAGAAAACAGCCGGAGACGTAAGGATGCAGGGTACGAGGGCTAACAAGCATGCGCTTGAAGTTCCAGAAGGTGAGAAGGCAGAAAATGAGACAGAAACAGTGTTTGAAGAGACTGAAAAACTTCCCAACAGGTGGCAGGCCTCAAACCACACATTTCAGAAGGACTCGGAACCCCAAACAAGACAAGTATGAAGAAACCACGCCTAGGTGTATCAAGGTAAAAGGTGACCAAAAAAAAAAAAAAAAAAGACAAAGGGAAAACTTAAAAAAAATAAAAAACAAGTCCAAATTCCTGACAATGGCCAACAAAGACCACACGACCTGGCCCTACTTTCTGGCGTCATTGTCACCACCCTCTACCTTGTTTTTCCATTCTAGCTTTCTTGCTTGGATGTTCCTGAACACAACAAGCTTATCTTCAAGTCAGGCCTGCAATTCTCTCTGTCGAGAAAATTCTTCCCAAGATATTTACTGGGCTACTTCCCTCACATTGTTGAGATCTCTGTTCAAATGTCACCCCCTCAGAGACATTTACAATGACCACCTCGTCCCCCCCCACTTCGTGGCTCTGTTCCCTCCCATGGGATTATTTTTCTTTGTTACCTGACGTATTAATGCATATTTAAATACTATTTGGTCCCTGTCACTAGAATGTGAGCTAGGAGGGCAGGGATTTTGTGCTGGTCACTATTGTATTCAGAACACTTAGCACAGTGTTTGGCAAAGAATAAACCCTCAATAAATATTTTTTAGGGCATCAGTGAATGAAGGATGAATGAGGGAAAGCTTGGCCCTTGCTAGATGCTGTGAGAAGGGAAAAGAATTCTCCATTATCCTGCACACTCAGACACCGGGGAGCTCCTTCTGACGGGTACATCAAGGGGCTGTGAATCTCCAGGTAACCAGGTAACGGAGAAAGACAGGTCTTTGCAGGCAGTAGACTGTTGCTTCCCTTCCCTGTGAAAGCAAGCAAGCAAAACAAAACAAAAAAATGTATATCAGCAAATTTTAAGAGCCCGAGGGAAATCAGGCCCTTTTCCGAAAAGCCGGCGTTTGCTGTGGCTAGGGTTATGTGTTTTGTGAATTTTGAGTCTAACTTTGAAAATTTTATCACAGTCAATTAACCGATTTTAAAAGAGCCGGTCAATGCGATAGAGACCTTGTTCCCTAAGATAATTGAGATGGAGCTTAAAAGACATTTTAAAAAAATTATTTATTTATTTATTTTTTATTATTAAATCATTACATTTAAAAAAAATTTTTTAAAGCCCTTTTATTTAATTGAACAGCTTAAAGGCAAAGCCATCTGTTACCATAATGACGGCCTTAAAGACACCAACAAGAGGTAAACATGCCCGTAAACGTCCACCGAGATCCCGAAAGCCTTTCCTCCTCTTGCTTTCCCCCTTCCAGATACCCGTGGGTGACCTGGGAGTAAGTGGCTCTGAGTGTTTGCCGGTGTCATTTGATAAGTTCAGAGGTTAAGCGGCACTCAGGGTTCATGGCACTAATATCTGATTTGTTAGACATGAGTTTCCTGGAGACAGAGATGGGAGGCCTCGGTGCTGAGGCCAAATTTCCTCTTGGGATGACTTTTGACCCCATTTTTTCCTGGGGTAGCTGGCATACCCCACCTCCCTCTGTGCTGCTGGGTCAGTTTACACCAGGAGTCATCCAGCAGGGCCTGCCACTGGGAGGGCAGGGCCACTTTGGGGCTAACATGTGCCGTGCTGGCCTCTAATCTGTGGCTCTGGTCTCCACCATGCTCAAGCATTTGCAGGTTTTGGAGAATCTAAGGTAGGAGGAACAACATGAAGATACTATAATACAGCCTAGAGTTAGGCTGCCAAAGTGGGACCTCAAAGTTCCCTACACGTGTTCTCTCCACCCTCTGCACGTGCCGGTGGGCCCCTCCCTGAGACACCCTCCTGTCATCTCTGGGATTAAAGGGAAAGCCCAGCCTGCCCCTTGGCTCCGTTTGATCTTCCTTGCAGGTTTCAGATGAGACAGGTTTTGCACTGAGGATCATCGTCACTTTGCAAATCAATGTGCAGGAGACTTTTCAGTGTGACCTGACTTTTCTGATGGCAGCATAATGTCAGAGACACTCTAGTTTCTGCACCCTGGTTGAGGTGAGTGTGGAAAACCTCCAGAAAGAACTCTATTAGATTTTCACTTCAGGTATCCTGGGGCCATCCCAAAGGGGTTTGCAGGGACAGCGTAATTAGGAAGAGAGATTGCTGGGTGTCCCTGACAGCTCTGCTCCCAGGGGCAGTGACCAGCAGTGACCAGCTGGGCTGTGTAGAAAAGGGCTGACACTTCTGCTTCTGATGAAAAACAGATGCAAATGAGACGCTGTGATTACAGGACCGGCCTGTGATTAACAGGAGAGGCCTGCAATGGAGGGCACCACAGGCAAAAGGCAGGTTTTTATTGTTTTTTGGTGATGGAGATGCCTTCACTAACACTTTGAATGCTGTTGAACTCATTCCGGCCATCTCTGCGTGTCTGAGCCCTCCTGACTGTGGGTGAAACGAGCATAACTGCAGGGACTATGTTTGCTCTGGAGCTGCTGCCTCACTGTGCCACTGTGGCCAGAAAGGAACGCAGCTCAGGCCTGTCTGCTGCTCATGATTTGGGCCCGTGGGTCTCATTCGAGCCCCTCTAAAGCAACTTCCACTTCATTGCCCAACTGTCTTTCTCACTTCCCTAATGTTGTGGTAAGGCCACAGGAAAAGGAACAAATGTTTTTTGCCAAAGGTCACCTTCTGCAAAAGCACATTTGGCTTTCCAAGCAGCAGGATTCCAGGCCTTGAAGGAGGAATAAACCGAGGAGGAAGTTTGAGTTGAAAGATACAGGCAGCGGAAATGGCACCAGTGAGGCCTCGGGCACCGGGTGAGGTGGGCAGAGGGCCCGCAGGCTGGGGCAGGGAGGCCTCGGGGAGAGGGAAGGGAGAGGCTGAGAGTCGGCAGTGGGAGACAGGACACAGCCCGACAGGCTCTGGCTGTCTTGATGTCTAAGCCCTGGCGTTGGGAGGAAGGAGGCAAGAACTCCCTTCCCTGACTGCTCCGGGAGGGAGTGAACCGCCCAGCGGCAGCAGCCCCTCGGAGCGTGGCCTGCTCAGGGCCAAGAACTAACCTGGTGTTTCAGAAAGTCCCTTTCCCAGCCCAGGCCCTCTAGGGGAGGGTGGGCTCAGCCTCACATCCGGTAAATGTGCTGCACGGGTTCACAGGCTTCCATGGCCTCCCGGGTGGGACTCACTCTCTTGGCCCAGCATATACGACCCTGAGATCTGCCCAGTCTACGGGTCCCCCTGTCTGCCCACCTCGTCACCACATTCCAGCTAACTAGGGCCCTGGGGTTTTCTGGACATACCTGCCTCTACGCTGCCTCTCCACCATCTGTCCTGTACCGTCCACCTGCAACACCCCTGCCTCACTCAGCCTCAGTGGGTCCATATTGGGTGGGCCAGCTGCAGACCCCAGCTTGCTCTCCAGCTGTGAGGACGGTATTCTCCCTCCTCTGTGCCTCCACCCAGCATCCTGGGCCTGCCCAGCTTCCAGAGGTCAGCCAGACCTTCCTTTCATCTTTTCTTTGGTTCAAACAAGCGCAGATGACCTCCAAAACCTGTCACCTAGAGGAACACGTATTGGGGTGGGATTCTCTTCCACATTTTCAAGAACCGCCAAACAAAAGTTCACTTTCAATAAACAGTAGGCAAAGGCTGTGCCAAAAGAGAAATACCTGGTAGTTTCAGCTGCCATGTCTGGTGGCCCAGCTCCTGAGACCTGCATGAGCTTGGCTTCTGGGCCCTCTTGGGCCCCCGGGACAGGCTTGGCTTATAGAAAGCCTGAAAATGTGCCCAGAGGCCTCAAGTCAGCCACTGTTTACTCTGTGAGCTGCACTTGAGAATCATCCCTCCAGTTTCTTCCTTTGGGAGAAATTTGTAACAAGAAATTCTTAACGTTTATAAGCATTCATGCAAATTGCTTGCCTGTTTTTACTGAGCGGATCATTCTGGGCTGATATTAGCTCATGGTGTTTATCTGGACTTTAAATCCTTTGCAGTTTAATATTCAATGTCATAATTTCCCTGCAGACACTTTTCTTTTTTTTTGAGACAGTCTCAAGCTGTTGCCCTGGGTAGAGTGCTGTGGCATCATAGCTCACAGCAACCTCCAACTCTTGGGCTCAAGCAATCCTCTTGGCTCAGATTTTCTATTTTTGAGACCAGGAGGTCTGTCTGGCCCCTGGGTCTCCCCTTGGCCTCTTTGCTAGTCCATTCCTGCATCCCACTCCGTCCTTCGCTGAACACACAAGATAGTCCCAATACACCCCCACCCCCAATTCCCCACGCTGCTGGCTTTTTGAGAGGTGGATGTCAAGGAGAAAACACATGTGGAGGATCACCTGCCAGAGGAGGATCACCTGCCATGGAGGATCCACCTGCCAGAGGAGGATCACCTACCAGAGGAGGATCCAACTGCCAGAGGAGGATCACCTGCCAGAGGAGCACCACCTGCCAGAGGAGGATCACCTGCCAGAGGAGGATCCACCTGCCAGAGGAGGACCACCTGCCACAGGAGGATCACCTGCCACAGGAGGATCACCTGCCAGAGGAGTACCGCCTGCCAGAGGAGGATCGCCTGCCAGAGAAGGATCACCTGCCAGAGGAGCACCACCTGCCAGAGGAGCACCAACTGCCAGAGGAGGATCACCTGCCAGAGGAGCACCACCTGCCAGAGGAGCACCACTTGCCAGAGGAAGATCACCTGCCAGAGGAGGATCACCTGCCAGAGGAGCACCACCTGCCAGAGGAGGATCACCTGCCAGAGGAGGATCCACCTGCCAGTGGGGCACCACCTGCCACAGGAGGATCACCTGCCACAGGAGGATCACCTGCCAGAGGAGTACCGCCTGCCAGAGGAGGATCGCCTGCCAGAGAAGGATCACCTGCCAGAGGAGCACCACCTGCC
>CAUYPK010077510.1:0-83009 GCA_963574355.1 Loris lydekkerianus | reverse complement strand
TTTTTTTGGGAAAGTTAAAATTGGGCCCAAAAATAGTTTTTGTGTTTTTTTGATGTTGACCAGGCCAATTGTGCGCGTTTTAACCGTGTTTTTTTTTTTTTTTTTTTTTTTTTTTTTTTTTTTTTTTTTTTTTTTTTGCTTCTTGCCATTAACATCTTTAACATGTAATGGGAAATGTGTCACAGTTCAAATTATCCAAATTGCTTGAATATTTATTGAGTTTTTTCATTATTATAATAATGATTGAGTGAGGAGGAATTGAAAATGTTGATAAGAAGCCTGGGCTTCCTCAACTGAATATCCACCACCCCAAACTGCCAGTCTCCGGGGGTGCCCCGGCCAGTGTGTCTTCAGCCTCACGTGAATTCTCTTGACCTCCAGCAGATTAGTAGGTTTCACGGGGGCAGGAGGAGGAGATGAAGACACGTATCAGGCGTGCTTAAAAAGTGAGGTGCAAATGGACTTTTATGAAGTTTTTAGATCTCTAGGAATGGAAGTTAACAGAACTTGTACACTCATCTTCATAGTTCTCTTTTAGGATTGTATTCTTTTTTTCTTTTTTAATTTATTTTGAAATTTCAGAACATTACAGGGATACTCATGTTTTGCCTACCGAATTTGCTTTTGCATATTTTTATTCCAAGTTGTAAGTGTGCCCTTCGCCCAGAATGTGTGCCTTGTACCTTTAGGTGTGACTTTACCCAACCCTTCTGCCTCCTGCCTCCTCCCTACTTGATTTCTGTTTTTTTTTTTTCTTCCATATGTGTGCATATGTAAGAATTGATCGATTATTTCCAATTTAGTAGTGAGTACATGTGGTGTTTGTTGTTTTTCCATTCTTGTGATACTTCACTTAGAAGAGTGGTCTCCAGTGCTACCCAGGATGTGACAAAGGATAATACATCGCTGTTTTTTATGGCTGAGTAGTACTTCATGGTGTGTGTATATGTGTGTGTGTGTGCATGCATGCATGCCTCTATCTATATGTATCTGTCTATCTATCTATCTATCTATCTATCTATCTATCTATCTATCTATCCATCCACACAGCGTCTTTATTAATCCACTCACGTATTGATGGGCACTTGGGTTGTTTCCACCTCTTGGTGACTGTGAGTTGTGCTGCTACAAACATTTGAAAGGAAGTGTCTTTTTTATAAAATGCCTTTTTGAGTGAACACCACATAGTGGGATTCCTGTATCAAATGATAGATCTACTCTTAGTTCTTTGACGTGTCTCCCTGCTGCTTTGCATAGAGGCTGTAATTAATAGTTTTCAGTCCCACTAACAGTGTGGAAGTGTCTCCGCATCTCCGCCAGCACTTGTTGTTTGGGGACTTTTTGATAAAAGCCATTCTTACTGGAGTTAGATGATACCTCATTGTGGTTTTGATTTTCACTTCCCTGATGAGTAGAGACGTTGAACATTTTTTCATGTCTTTTTGACCACTAGGACTATTGTCCTTTGAGAAATTTCTGTTCATGACTTTCACCTACTTTTTAATGGGGCAGTTTGATTTTTTTTCTTTCCTTGCTGATTTGCTTGAGTTCTTTGTAAATTCTGTCAGCCCTTTATTGGATATATACCATGCAAATATTTTCTCCCATTCTGTAGGTTGTTTATTTACTGTAGTCAGTGTGTCCTTGGCTGTGTAGAAAGTTTTTATTTTGATCAGGTCCCATTTGTTTATTTTTTATTGTTGCTGTGATCGGATTTGGGGTCTTGTTCATAAATTCTTTCCCTAGGCCAGTGTAAGAGTTTTGCAACATTTTCTTATAGAATTCTTACAATTTCATGCCTTAGGTTTAAGTCTTTCATCGAAGATGAATTAATTTTTGTGAGTGGTGAGAGGTGTGGATCCTGTTTCAGTCTTTTATATGTAGCTATTCAGTTTTCCCAAAACATTTATTAAATAGTGATTCTTTTCCCTAGTGTATCTTATAGTCAGCTTTGTCAAATATCAGGTGACACTTCAAGGAGGGTTTCACCTCTGGGTTCTGCATTCTGATCTATAATACCTCTGTTTCTGTGCCAGTCTTATGATGTTTTGTTTACTGTCACCTTGTAGTATAGCCTGAAGTCTAGTAATGTGATGCCTCCAGTTTAGTTCTTGTTACATAAACCTGCATTGGCTATTTGGAAGTCTTTCTGGTTTCTATATGAAGAATAGAACTACTTTGTTAAGATCCGCAAAAAATGTCATTGGTATTTTAATGGGGATAGCATCGAATCTGTAAATTACGTTGGGGTAGTGTAGCCATTTGACAATGTTGATTCTTCCAGTCCATGAGCATGGTATGTTTTTCCATATGTGTATGTCCTCTTTGCTTTCTTTCCTCACTGTTTCTTAGTTCTCCCTATAGAGCTCTTTCACCTTCTTAGTTAAATATATTACTAGGTTTATTGTCTTTGTTGCTACTGTGAAAAGTATTGTGTCTTTGATTTGATTCTCAGCTTGACTGTTGTTGGTACATGTGAAAGCTACTGATTGTGTACATTGATTTTGTAACCTGACACTTTAATGAATTTATGTATGAATTCCAGGGGTCTCTTGGTTCAAGCATTGGGGTTTTGTTAGGTATAAGATCATAATATCATATCATCAGCAAAGAGAGATAGTTTGACCTCTTCTTTCCCCATTTGGATGCCCTTGATCTCCTTCTCTTGTCTGATTGCTCTGGCTAGGACCAGCACTTTGACCACTTCTATTCAACAAATAGGTCTGCAAAAAATGTGTTGAATAGAACTGGCAAAAGTAGGCAGCCTTGTCTGGTTGCAGTTCTAAGTGGGAATACTTGCAATTTTTCTCCATTCAAGATGATGTTGGCTGTGGGTTTGTTGTATATGGCCTTTATAATTTTGTGGTATGTCCCATCAATACTAATTGTGTTAAGTGTTCTTATCCTAAAAGGGTGCTGATTTTTATCAAATACATTTTCTGCATCTATTGAAAGGATCATGTGCTCTTTGTTTTTGCATCTATTTATGCGGCGAGTTGTATTTATAGATTTGCATAGTTGAACCATCCTTGTATCTCTGGGATAAAGCCCACTTAAGTCATGATGAATTATTATTATTTTTTTAAACAAGCAGCTGAATTCAGTTTAAGATTTTATTGAGAATTTTTGCATCTATATTCATAAGGGTATTGAGCTTTTTGGAATCTTTTCTATTTCTGGTTAATCTAACAAGAGGCTGGTCAATGCTGTTTATCTTTGCAGGTAATCAATTTTTTGCTTCATTAATCTTCTGTAGTTCTTTTGTTCTCTGTTTCATTTACTTCTGCTCTGATCTTGGTTATTTCTTTTCTTCTGCTGGGTTTGGGATTGGTTTTCTCTTCTTTGAGATGATTCATTAGACCGTTAATTTGTGATCTTTCTGTCTTCTGCATGTGGATGTTTAGGCTATGATATTTACTCTCAGGACTGCTTTTGCTATATCCTACAGATTTTGATTACTTGTAGGCTCATTATTATTTAATTTGGAGAATCTTTTGATTCCCATCTTTTGTCTCCTCATTGACCCAACTATCATTCTGCAATAGGTTATTTTGTTTCCATGACTTTGTGTAGGGATGAGTGTTTCTGTTGGAATTGATTTCTAATTTTATTCTGCTGTGGTCTGAGAAGATATGTGGTATACTATCTATTTTAAAAAAATATATTGAGATAGGTTTTGTGACTTAGGATGTGGTCATTCTTAGAGAATGTTCCATGGGCTAATGAGAAGAATGCATATTCAGTAGTTTTGGGGTAGAATGTCCTATAAATATCTGTTAGGCCCATTTGTTCTGGAGTTTTGTTTAAGTCCTTTGTTTCTTTGGGTTTTTGTGTTTGGAGGATCTGTTGTATTCTGTAAAGAGTAGGAGGCTGCTTTCATGTTACATTGGAGGTGTCATGGGCTTTTCTTCTTTTGAACTCTGAAAGCATTTTGTCTCTGTGCTTGATATGGAAGTTAGTGTTTATCTCCTTGCAATATCACTCTGGCATAATTCTTAGTAAATAGCAGGCATTGTGTAAATATCTACTGAATGAAAAGAAGGTTATTAGGAGTCTCTTAATGACAAGTTAAGGCAGCGTTTATAAGAATGGGCTGTGGAGAGTGAAAAGAATGCATGAAGCACATCTTGGGGTCTCCAGAGCTTATTCTTTATAAACCCAATGCAAGTGAGTAATGCTGAGACCTCATCAGAGCTGAAGTCCCCACTCAGTTGTGCACTTGGATAGGGGATTTTGGAGTGGCCCATGGCTATGGTTGGCTGAGAACTTCCTGCATCCTGGGTGTGTCTGCAGAGTCTAGCTCGTGTTCTGAATCTTTGCTACTTTGCTATTTTAATGAGCTGATTGGTATCTGTGACAGAGAATTATTTCTCCTGCTAACCCAAACCACAACTAAAAAGGAACAGTGAGTGTGTCCTCAGTATATGTCAGTCCTGATGGCGAGATATGTTTCAATTTGGGGTTAGGAACATTAATGAAAGACTTTGGGCCCAAAGTAAGGGTATCTAGACTCTAGTTCTCAGCCTTGTTATGTGTAACTTTGGGATAGATGCTCTAATGCCTATTTTTTGACTCATAAAATAAGGAATATGGAAAAACAGCTCCAATTTCTTTTCTTTCTCTAACATTTATTTATTATGATTAAGGTAACAATGTAACAACTATAGGTATGTGTATTTCTTACAAAAGTTTATGAAGTGAAAAAAAGCAAAGTAATGGATTAAGCATTGCATTTTGGTTTTGCAGCAAATCTCATTACTTCTTAAAATAGTCAGGTCCTGACTGCTGCAGAGAATGTTTGTTAAGGCTCCATAATAATAGCAGGCTGTCTTAATGCAAAGATCACAAGGAACCTTAAAAAACACTAATGATCCCTCACATCACCCTCATGGAGCAGAGGTGTGTTATTATCATTTTACTTTCACAGCTGGGTAAATCAAGGCACAGAGACACATTGAGTCACTAGTTAAATTGGGCAAGGTCACAGTCAGTAGCACATAGAGATAGAACTGTGTCTTGTTTTTCCTTCCATGTAGGGGAAATGTCCGGATTTCAACTACTTTTTTCCTTTTAATGATCTCTTTATTAATATACACAGAACAGAGCGAGAAATAATTTGTCCTGCAGTAAAGCAAATTTAGATGTGCCAGACTAATGATGGACCCCACTCTTCTTATCTGGGGTGGGGGCCATGATTAGGAATGTCTGGAGATTCTCAGTTCAGGGAACGGTCAGCTGTTTACAGTAATAGTTACACTCTATTTATTATTCTTGTGCCTTTTTTAAATGGTTTGTACTGATTTTAATTAACCTTGCACTAATGTGACCATACATTTCCTGTGATTTGGTTCTTTGGAACCCACTTACATTTGAGTTTTACCATAATTCTAATTTCTCATCTATAAAATCTGCCCTGATATTTTTCTTGTTAAAAACTTGCATATAATTCACGTACCATACTGTTCACCTTTGAAAGTGTATGTACATTTCAGTATGTTCAGTTTTTTGGTATATCCACATTGTCATGCCGTCATCACTACTGTCTAATTCCACAACATTTTTATGACCTCATAAAAAAAACCCTGAGGCTGTCACAGTCATTCCTCATTTTCCCCTGCCCTGGCCCCTGACACCCACTAATCTGCTTTCTGTCCCTGCGGACTCGCTGCTTTTAGACATTTCATATAAATGGAACTGTGTGCTGTGGAGCTCATCCTGTGTGGCTTCTCTCTCTTAGCATATGCTAAACTCATCCGTATTGTAGCACAAATCAGCCCACCTTTCCTCTTTATGGCTGAATAATATTCAGTTTTGCCTTATTTTAATCCAGTAGAACCATAGTTCCTGAAAAGAAGTATTTTAGGTTTTGTTTTTCTATAGTAATATTCCCTGATGGCATCTTGTGTGCACTTTTTCTAGGTTTCTTCTCAGGGTTTTTAATAAATTGGACTCCAATTAAGTAGTTCCTAAGTATTTTAAACTTATATTTTGTCTTAGTCTTTAAAGCATTTTTGGAACCACAGCATTGTCCACTATATGCTTCTGAATGCAATTAGCTGTGGCATCTGGTATCCTCCCACCCCTGGTGGGTGTCATTTTCTGGTGGTCTGTATCCTTGGTTGAAGATCTGTTTTACCATTAGCTGTGTAATCATTTACTGGGGGCCCTGGTAAGGTACCTTCTGTCTTCAGGCTAAGCATGCTGCCTTGGTCACGGCCATAGCCTACCTAGAGAATGAAGATACAGGCAGAGCTAAATCCCTTTTTCTCCATCAGTCTAAGAAGGCCTCTGTGTTGTAGTCCGCGTGGAGGTGGCACGTTTCTACTCTGATGAAATGTGCTGTATAGCTGTTCCTCTGAGTATTCCATCAGACTCTGAGGATATTTATTTAAGGCGGTAGAATCATATCATGGCAGCCTGCTATTAAGAACATCGACTGCTGCCTTTTACTGCTCTGTTTATCCCCAGCAAGAAGCTTGCTTGTCAAGAGCATCACTGATTAAAATGTGACTGCAGGTTAAGTGGACTCGGGAGATTTATGAAATTTACATTTTTTTCTAGGACAGTATTTATGCTGTGATAGAATTTATTTCTCTGCAAGCTTAACAATGACATTCAAACTGCTATTTTGAATTTGCCTGACACAGAATAATATGTAAAAAATAGAGAGTCCTAGATATGGTTAGAAAAGTGGACTGTTTTTTATCTGTATTAGAAATACGTTAAGTTACATGGTGATCTCTTTGTTAATGATGCAGTTCAGGACTTGAGTAACCTTTGAATGTGGTCACCTTGCAGTTATTTTTTTCTCTTACAGAACAGTCCATCTCTTATTTAAATTCTTTTATTTTCACTCTGCTTCACTGACTGACAATGAGTCATGTTTGCCTGGGTGACAGAGCACAGCAAATGTCATTAGTGAAAGGTGTCACAAACCACTGCGTTTTAAGTAAAAGCACGTGGAAAATTTGAGTTAGTTAAAAATATGCATTGCTATGCAAAGTTTTTAAATTTAAAAGGAGAGATTCTAAGCATTTCACTGCAAATGAACTCAGTGTTCAGTGTGGTTTTGGTACCATGTCTTGTGAGCAGAGTTTTATAACAGTGGTTGAAACCTGAAGAACTGAAAACATCTTACTTTTGCATTTACATAATGCTGTTATTCTTTACCTTTTCTTAAAATTGCATTTTTACTTTTTTTTTTTTGTTGCAGTTTTTGGCTGGGGCCGGGTTTGAACTCGCTACCACCGGTATATGGGGCCAGTGCCCTACTCCTTTGAGCCACAGGTGCCGCTACATAAGAGGAAGGAATTGAATGGGATAATTTCTGAATCTTTTTTCTTACCTAAAAATCTTTGATTCTTTAGAAGCTCTTCCTTTATGGAATTACACAGTAGAAATCTGAGAAATTGAATAGAGCATAAATTAAATAGATTAAGAGCACAATTCACATAAAGTGTGTTATGTAGTCTGGATATGAGTAGATAGATGATAGAATCTAAATATTAATTGGCAAAGATGGGTAACTCTAATGCCACAGTGGATTATAGAGCTGAAAATTTAATTAAACCATTTATTATATACTTGTAACTTCTTTGATATTATTTTTTAGATTTTTTTCCTAAAAGATTATTCTTTTACAGCTTTGACATCAGAGGAGGTTTCTAAGGATTAATGATTTAATCAACTAAAATATTTTGAGCTTGAGATGAGAATCCCAATTAAATATACTTTATCATTCATCTGACTGCTGTATTTTTAATTATTCTGGTGCACATAAATGTATCTTTCTTTGGGAAATGAGAGAGTCTAGTAGTAACTGGGCCCTGCTGTGGGCCGGGTACTTTTTGGTGCATTTTAAATCTTTTGATGCATTGGACAGCGGCATTGGATGGTTGGAGACAGAGCTGCTAGCTGCCCTGCAGTGCTCAGGTTAATCCCACACACTGCAGATTGTTCTACCATATCTTAATGGAAGTAAAAAATTATCTGAGCCAAGAACTAGCTCCATTTTACAAATTGTAAATTATTTCCCCCCTATAGCTATATTGGAATTTTCTAGGAATGAAACAACCTAGTACATCCAAGGGAAGTACATCCTTTGTTTTGTCCATAACTTTTCTAAGAGTTTTGCCTTTTTGGAAAATCACATCACTGATGGCAACACCACCAAAACACAGGCATCAATCAGTCTGTATCAAAGTTTGTGACAAGTTGCTGTGATTCTCTGCAGAGCCAGTGGTGACAGCTTCCTCGCAGCTGCTAGAGTGGTTGGTCTTGCCAAAACACACATACATATATTTTTTTAAATTATGAATTACTTTCCATTTATTTTTCTGTTTGTTTTACTATTTGGGAAACACATTGCTTTTTATGAAATTATGTGAGGAGGTAGATGTATGATTTTTTAATTTCAGGATAATAAAAGCATACAGATCAAAGATAGACTTTGGGTCTGATAGTATTGAGAATTGGTGTACTTTAATATATGCTTTGAAGCATGGAAAACGTAACTTAAAAGCAATTTTCATTCTCATGCCTCATCCTTTTAGTCTAGTTCACTTGCATCCTAAGTCCACAAGTTGAAGCAGAGCTTTTTCTGATGCTGTGACTATTATTTTGTTCTTGTGTAGGGCTGTAGCAGGATACCCCAGACTGGGCAGTTTACGAACAAATGCACTGCTCACGGTTCTGGAGGTTGGAAGTGCAACATCAAGGTCAAGGTGCCAGCAGGTTTGGAGATTCTGGTTCCAAGATGACACCTGGGGGCTGGAGTCCTCACAGGGCAGAAGGTGGGAGGGCAAAGAGAGAAAGGGCCTGAGCCCACTCCTGGGAACTTTTTTTTTTTTGAGACAGTCTCACTATGTCACCCTCCATAGAGTGCTGTGGCGTCACAGCTCACAACAACCTCAAACTCTTGGACTTAAGCGATTCTCTTGCCTCAGCCTCCCAAGTAGCTGGGGCTACAGGCACCCACCACAACACCCGGCTATTTTTGTTGTTGTTGTTGTTGCAGTTGTCATTATTGTTTAGCGGGCCCGGGCTGGGTTCAAACCCGCCAGCCTTGGTGTATGTGGCCGGCGCCCTAACCACTGAGCTATGGGTGCCAAGCCGAGAATCCTTTTTATAATGGTGTTCATGGGGGTGCAGTCTTCATGACCTCATGACTTCCTGTCAGACCCTGCCTCCCAACATTGGAGTAAGTTTCCAGCACACAAATGCCGGGGATCACATTCACATCATAGCAACTACCATCATTAATTTCTCAAAAAAATAAAAAAATAAAAAAAAAAAATAAAATCCTAATGTACCTCAGAGGGGAAAACAGAGAATGTTCTGTCATTTTTGTAGTTCTTGTTTTTGGCCACAGGGATTGATACCATCTTGGGGGTTTTTAAATTTAGTTTCTCGGTAATTGCTGTTTCTGAGAACTCAGCATTCTTAGGGTTTTTGGGTAAAGTGCTTCTTGGGTCACTTTTTCTGGGAACTGTCTATCCTCAGAAGGTCCTGTCCAGGCCGGGTGCAGTGGCTCACACCTGTGATCCTAGCACTCTGGGAGGCCGAGGCCCGTGGATTGCTTGAGCTCAGAAGTTTGAGACCAGCTTGAGCCAGAGTGAGACCCCATCTCTTTTAAAAATAGGATAATTAGCCGAGTATGCTGGTGCACGCCTGTAGTCGCAGCTACTTGGGAGGCTGAGGCAAGAGGATCACTTGAGCCCAGGAGTTCGAGGTTGCTGTGAGCTATGATGACACCAGGGCATTCTACCCAGAGCAACAGAGTGAGACTCTATCTCCAAAAAAAAAGAGAGAGAGAGAAGAAGGTCCCTTCTGGCTGCTGTTAAGGCAGAACAACCGCCCCCCACCCTCCTTACTCCTGGAAACTGCCTGGGGTTTCCACCTGGGTGGGTGTCCAGGGCCTGGGAAGAACTTCATTGCTCATTTGCTTGCGACATGATTGAGTAAGGAGGAGGCAGCCCGCAGGACTGGGGATTATGCGATGGCACCAGCCAGATGGAACAGACCTTTCAGCTGCCTGCTGAGGAGGCTCAGGCTTTCGTAGGGTGAACCGCAGGTGAAATGCTCGCAAGGGCGTCACCACGCGTGCCAAGCCCTCTCCCAGGCTTCCCAGCTTCGCCCGTTTCCAAGCAGTCCTCTCTCGGGCACGTCAGATTTAGCACCTGGATAAACTGGTGCTTCTTGGGCAACAGGAGTAATAAATGGCAAAACCCACACTTTCGCATATTAAAAATGCTAGGTTGGATTTGGAAGTGATGTAACCGTGTAAATTTTGAATTCAGATTACAAGCTGTGTGGGTGAGACAACCTGAATGTTTCTTGATGTTTCTATTTTTAAGCTGGTACCCAGGATGTTACTTTAACATGAGTTTTGCCCTTTAATTGTAAAGGATTTGGGGTTGCCAGCTACTTGGCTTGACAGTAGTGCTAATAGGGCACGAACTGACTGCACAGTTCAGGAAGAAAGTGAATTACTGGGTGTCACATACCTACAGCCTCCTGTGTTCCCCAGTTGTCTGTAGGGAGCCGGAGGCCTCGTGGAAGGATGGGGAGGGAGGCATTTTCCATGCTAACCTGCCTGTTGTGTCGTCCTTTTCCAACAAATATTTGTCAAATAAAGGAGAGAGGTGGCTGAGTCTGTTCCTCCTGGGGCCCCTGAGTGGCACCTTGCATTTGGTGGGTACACAGTGACTGTGACAACTGGGTGAGGGAGTCAGTAATAATAATGAGTAGCTCTTTCGACTGCTGCTAGAAGCTCTGGTTCTAGCACGTTAAGCGTTAGATTTTTCTAGGCCACGTTAAGCGTTAGATTTTTCATATTGGTAGACTTCACCCCAAACTGTTAGTTTCCCCAAGGCACAGTGAGAAAGACAAAAAAGGGTATCAATACAGATAGATCTCTTGACTTGAACATATTATTTGGTTATTTTTCATTATTTACAATTGTATTGGCCAAAGCCTCTTCGGGAGTGTGTCTGAACCTCAGTACTCCGCAGCGCCGGGTGGGTGGGAAGCACAGTTTGTCACTGAGAGGGAGGAAGGGTCCTTAAAACCCGCAGGTGTGTTCTCCCCAATGGGGAGGCTTTCCCAGGTGGGAAGCCAGTTTTTTGACTGGGAGGGAGCAGGATATATTTACTCACTTTAGCAGCTGGTGCTGAAGATGTGGGTAGATGCAAGGGGGGCTGGGGACAAGCTTTTGGAACCCAGGACAGGATGCCTGTTTAAAGGAGCTTTGTAAATAAGCCCTCAGATTTTATCAGCTTATACTTTTTTTAGCCAGTCTTCTGTTCTTCCAGAACGATCTTTTATGTTACATCCCCTCTAGGAGGAAAGCTAGGGGCATCCTTCTTTCACGGGGATGCAGGTCCTGGTGAATTTGAGACTCCTGAAGCTGGGGGCAGGCAGGGGAGATAGCGTCCAGTTGGGGGGTTTCCTGTGCACCACTTGGGGGTACGCTGGTGCATGGCTGGTCACTGAAGGGTCTCTGATACCGTTCTGCTCCTGAAACTTGGGTGGTGGGACTGCTCTGAGACTTCCTATCTTGAAGATCTCAGGAGCTGTCCAGAGCTGACTTTTCCTGCTGGGTCCCCAGGGCTGACCTCGGCAGACTTGGTTCCCACTGGCCATCTTGTCCAAGCTCATGCCTGAGACAGGAGCCCTGAAGTTAAGGGGTGCTGAAGGAGATTGGGCCCCTCCTGGATTCACAGCAGAGTTCTGACAGGAAAGTGGGACAGTGTCAGTGTTGTGTCACCAGGTGCGCATGGCCGCTTTTCTCCTGTGTATCTGAGGGAGGGGTGTCTTTTTCAGTGAGTTGTGAGTACCTCTTTGCCTTTTTTGTGAGAGGCAAACAGTGGTTTAGGGAGTTTCCAGTGTTGAAGTTACAGAGTTTTGTGACTGTATTGACTCAGATGACTCAGAATTCACTTGGCACCCGCTTGTGACATCAGCCATGCTATTTTCACCATCATCCATCTGGCACCTCAGGTTCCAAAGCTCTTTATGCCCTTGCCGTCTCCCAGTGCTCCATGGAACTCAAGACTGTTCCTCTGCAGATCCCCAGCATTTAGTGCAGACCTGAGGTGCGGCAGGTGCCTTGGGCTCTTCCTCAGGAGTGAAAGCTTGTGTGGACTGTGTCACATTTCCTGCCCTTGATGTTACTCTTTGGAAATACCAAATCTCCTCATTTATAAGATGAAGACAGCGGTAATGCAAATTTGATTCTGTTACCTAGGTGATTCACTTCCGCACTGTATGGCTTCTGTACATTACTGTATTTTGATTTCCTTATGTTTCTCTGAATTTTGATTCTCTATAAAAAGAAAGCCACCTCCCCTGAGGGCCCCTCCCTGTGCCCTTATGCCTTGGCATTTCCATGGATCTTCCCTCTGTTGTTTTCATATCAAACTCTGTATGTTTGCTCTCGTGGGCACTACTGATCCCATTGGCTTTACTACCAAGAGAGACTATTCTGAGGACTTCCAAGTCCACACTTCTTTCTGGGCTTTGGCCCTTGGACTACTTGACCTCTGAGCATCTCCCGCTGGGTGGCCCCCAGGGATCTTCAGCTCAGTATCACTGGAGCCCAGCTGGTTATTCACCCCCGTTCCTTCCTGCGTCCCCATCTACCCAGTCAGCAAACACATAAAACCAGGCATCTCCCTCTGCCTCTTGATTCTTTGTCATATTTAATAGGTGACAAACTCTCTGCCACTGCTTACTTTTTGGCATCACTCTTCCCTTGCTTGTCTGGGTGTCACACCTTAGACCTGCAGGGTGGCTGCGACTCTTGCCCTCCATCTCTCCCTGCCTGACTTCCTACAAGTTCTAGATCATGCTTGGCTCCTTCTACTGTTAACCTTCACACACACACACACACACACACACACACACACACACACACCACTGTCTACCCTGCCTTGTCATCTTTGGCTGTAAAGGTAAATAAAACATCCCTCAAATTTAAAGACACTGCCTAAGTGTCTTCTTTTCTGTGAAGTCCTTTAAGGCCCCAGGGCAGAATCCCTTGCTGAGTGTCCCCACTCAACCCTGTATGGACTTTTCTGGTGTCATGTGTGACACTCTTTGCCTCAGCCCACCCCCACCTCCTCTCCTGGACAAGCAGCAGACCTCGAGGGCAGCCCCTCGTCTTTGCCTGCCCTACCTGGAAAATGGCTGGTGCCCAGAAAGTGCTGGTTGAAGGATGGATGGAGAGGTGCGCTCACGGCGACTGCGGCAGGAATGAGGGCTGTGTTTCTTCTGTGACTTATTTAGGGTGGTCTCCCTTAAACACAGGTGCACACTTCCGATATAGAGGCGGCAGTGGGGGAATGGTGGTGGGTCACTTTTGGGTGGGGGTTTCATCTTACTTCCCATGGAGTCAGCCAGTAGGTGAGGGGACTGCCTCTCTGGGGTGACATTAGGGGTGTAAAGGAGGCAGGCCCGTGTCCTCACTTGTTATTGCTGCCCAAAATTTCCCCAGGGACAGCTCATGCTTTTGTGATCAGCATGGCCTCCTCCAGGCAGACACGACCCTACAGTTAACTACACTGAAGTGTGACATGGATTATGGATCTGGCCTCCTGGGTGGGATCAAGGTGTTGGAAAATAGAAAGAAAAAAAGAAGAAATTGGAGTTGCAGGAGTCTGTAGACCACAACAATGTTTTCTGGAGGCCTCCTCCTGAATTCAGAGTGTCTGTGTAGTGGCTGGGAATACCAGTATGAGCCAGCTGCTAGCGTTGCGCCCCACTGGTTGTGTCAACTTCCTAGGGCTCTCATGGCTTCTAAAGAACTTCTAGAGGTCATTGTCCCTGTCCCCATCATGCTGGACATTTTATTTGGCAGCAAGCTTGTCTGTGCCTTTGGGGCCTAGATCATCTCCAGTTGATTTCATGGCATAGCTACTGGGACCAGAAACCATCTGGTTGTCTCTAGCTGAGGTGACATTCCGTCAAATGCAGGAATTAGAATGAAAACCTGTGTTTTGACAGAAGCTGGTCTATCCATGGAGATTGTGGAGGGTGAGATATATAGTATGTGTGCTTGTAGGTTGAAATGCCGTGTGCTCTACTTACTTTTAGTATTATTTCTTAACCTTCACTCCAGAAGTTAACAAGGGTTTTCTGTGCCTCTTGGGGCTTTCAAGTTAGGGTAAAATTGTGGTCAATGCTAGAAAAAAAGACTTGTGCTTGCAAATGAGCAAGTTGTGGATTGTGATATCTATGATGTTCTATCATTGGCTTCCAAGATACCACTGGTCATTTTGCCCTCACTTGGCCACCAAAGGTTGTGCCATTTGATTCTTGATCTAATAAATGACTTAAGAGCAAAGCTAGTGAAGTATAGTTGCATAGCAACGGGGAGAGTGACAGGCATTTCGGTTATTATTTTGATTGGTCTCCTTCGACCACAGCAGGTGGAGGGTGTTGCTTCTTCAGTTAGCGAGAGCCTGGATCTGCTCGGTGGCTGTTGTGACTTCAGTGTCATTAAGGCCTGCTATGCACTGGCTTCCAGGTGGTTTTGCCTCTTTCCTCCCCTCCCTCCCTCCCTCTCTGAGCCTTCACACCAACATCATTACTCTCTGCAGATGGCTGGACTCATGTATGTTTTTGTCACTTTTCATCCAGATTTCAGCAACGTCCCTGACATCACAACAGGTCTGAAAAGGAGTCAGACGGATGGGACACTGGATCAGGTTCCCCACAGGGAGAAGATGGAGCAGACCTTCAGGGTAAGAAGCCCAAATTGCAAACCAAGACCCAGGCAAGCAAGCGTTAATTCCCCTCTTTATCCGAGAAGAAAAAGAAGACGGAGTTGTCCTGTCTCTAGCCCAGCCGTTGATACAGACATTTTTTCCTTAAATAGTTTCCTTTTCAGTCAATGGTTTTGGACCATTTGCTTTAGCTAGGACTCCCCCAACGCCGGCGTGCTGCCCGGGAGCACAGGCTGCCGCTCATACAGGAGCCCGGCTTCGCTCAGCTGTGTAGACAAACGCAGCCTAAGCTTGGAATCAATCACTGTTCTGTTCTTTTCCTCCGTTCTTTTTGACTGAAGACAAATTATATTCAGAATATTGTCATTTTGTGTGGTACAATATCTATAACATAAAATTCTCTGTTTTTACCGTTTTCAAGTGTTTTCCTCGGTGGCATGAAGCATTTTCACATTGTCTCGCAGCCATCACCACCATCCAGCTTTAGATCTTTTTCATCTCCTCAGACAAAAACTCTGGCGCTCCTTGAACAACAGCACTCCATTTTTCCCTCTCCCAAGCCCCTGGTAGCCTCTATTCTACTTTCTGTCTTGCTAGCCAATCCTAGGTACCTCATTCATTGTATAATATTTGTCCTTTTGTTTCTGGCCTATTTCACTTAGCACGTGTCCAACTTTCGTTCCTTTTTATGGCTGAATGATATTCCAATGTGTGGATATACCACATTTTGTTTATCCATCCACTGCTGGACACTGGGATCGTGGCCACCTTTGGGCTGTTGTGAGTCATGCTGCCATGAATATTGGCATACAAGTATCTGCTTGAATCCTTGTTTGCATTTCTTTGGGGTTTAGACTTTAGGAGCAGAATTGCTAGGTCAAATGGTAACTTTCCTGTTTAGCTTTTTGAGAAATAGCTGGACCATTTTCCACTGTGCTGTGCCATCGTACATTCCTAGCAACAAAGTACGAGGACTCCAGGTTCTCCCCATTCCTAACAACACTTGTTATATTCCATCCCCTTCAGGTGTCTTAACTGTGCATTCTGATGTTTCCTTTCAGAAAGGGACTGATTGACAGGATCTAGTTTAATATCCAGTCTAGTTTTGATTGATTTTGAAGTTATAACTATATTATATTTCTTTTGTCTTAACTACAAAATAAGGATAGAAGAAATAGAAGTTCTTCTATTTAAATACCTGCTATTACTTGTATTGCTAACTCAAAGTCTCAGTTGAGTCCAGAGCCAGGGTGTCCAACCTGTGGCCTGTGGGCCACATGCAGCTTATTGGAGGCCTATTTTGCTTATCTGTGGTATTGATATTGTGAAAATTGTGCATGGACCTTTGTGGGCCACATGCAACTTATTGGAGGCCTATTTTGCTTATCTGTGGTATTGATATTGTGAAAATTGTGCATGGACTTTTTTTTTTTTTTTTTTTTTGCTCATCAGCTTTTATTAATGTTTGTGTATTTAATGTGAGGCCCAAGACAACTCTTATTCTTCCCATGTATGGTAGAAAAGAAAAAAAGATTGAATACCTCTGTCCCAGGAGCAATTCATGTGGTGAGTAGCCACGTGGCTTACCTCTGGGGAATTGTGACGCACCCTGGGATCAGGGCAGAACCAGCTGGCTTTGGCGCAGATTCCAGAGGGTTCCAGTGGCCACAGGTGCCTCCCCCTTTCCTGCCTCTCACTGAACTCCTCTCCCACACCTGTCCACCTCCTCAGGAATCTTGTCTCCCAACTCCACATACAAAGCAAATGCTCTGCTGGCCTAGTTATCTCCCCAGGATGCCGTATTTTCCATTAAACTGAATCCATCAGCATTTCAGTCTTACCACTCTGTTCTATCCCTGGTGTGTTATTTACATTTGGGAACCTAAAATTGTAGCTAGTATTCATCAGTTTTTTAACGAAATAATGGATCATCCTAGAGCATCAAATAGATGTGTTTTGTTTTAAATTTTTGAAAAAAGCACCTCCTCTGGAAATCCTCATGGAGTGAGGCTGTCTAGACTGAGTTTCAAAGGGCACTGGCCAGCCAGGGGGGAAGGGGAGTCACTTAGTGCCATTGGAGGTAACAGTTTTCCCTTCTGCCATAATCTGCTTGGGTTATGCATTAAAGCAACTAAAAAAGAAATTCAATGTTTTTGCAAACTTTAAGATTCAGTAAAGTTAGATGTGCAAAAAGTTAGCATGTGATAGCCATTTCCAACTCTTACTTGATGGTGGCTTTCATCACTAAACAGAACATTTACAAGGTGAACATTGCTAAGGTAGTGACCACCTTACTTTTTTTTTTTTTTTTTTTTTTTTTTTTTTTTCAGCTTTTGGCCAGGGCCAGGTTTGACCCCACCACCTCTGGTGTATAGGGCCAGCACCCTATTCCTTTGAGCCACAGGCACCACCCATCTATTTTTTTTTTTTTTTTCAGATGTGAAACTCTGTACATGTAATAATGGATTATAGTATTTTGTTTAAAAATCCTAGAGAAGTGCCTAGCAGTTACGCAGTTCATGTGTTCTTTGTTTCTTGGGAAAGTAGAATTGTTGACTATCAAAAGTAATGGTTATGATGGATTGCAGTGAAAAGAAAAAGTTTTGAATTTGAGGATTTCAACATTTTTTTCCTGTTTTGTACTATTATTATTTTTAAATTTCTTAAAGACATCTAGTTATGTCTGCAAGCAATCCTCTTCTGTTTTTAAAATGGCGATTTGGGAGTTGTCTGGTACGTGCCAAGCACGTGCTAGGAGTGGAGTTTTGGGGGCCCCTCCCCACCCCCACCCCCTGCTGTCCCCATGGTGTCCACAAGAAGGTACTGCTCCTCAAGGAGAGGACCTGCCTCTGTTTTCCTGGCCCCCTGCTGTGGCCCAACTGGTCTTCTTGGGGGTCATTAACTTCTTTTCAGATTAGACCCTGGTTGAACTTGAACTGTTTGGGATATGTTACTAACAAGTATTCTAGACTTTAAGGAATAATTTCCCTTGAAAATCAAATGAAGCCTGGCTTGATGAAGCACAGCTGTAACCAGGGCTTTTGACAGCCCTGCAATTTCTGCAAATGGTTCATAATTGATTGCTTTTTTCTCTGAGAGGGTGCCTATTACTGTCATAGCTCTTTGTGTGACCCTGTCAGCCTCTCCTGTCTGGGGGATTGCTCCCTCTCCACAGTATTGTTAGCAATTTGCATGTGCTATTGTAATAGCTGGAGTTTGAAAGGACATACAATTTCCCTTTGGGTGAGGGGTTGGAGTTTTCAGTGTGTTCCTGGAACTTGAGGTGTGTTAAGCAGTTTTCTGCACCTTGAGCTGGCTCTGAACAGGTGGCCCGTGTGGTTCTGTGACTCCACGTCTGCCGTAACCTGGTCCCGTTCCAGAAGGGGCAGGCTCCCAGGATGGGTGGGAACTAGAGAAGGGGGGGCCAGCCTCCCCCAATCCCCACTGCTGCTTTGAAGGAAGAGCTTGGTGGCGCTAATGCGTCCTTGTGAATGTGACTTGGAAGAACAGTTTGGGATTTTTTCTCATTGCCTGGGGATGAGAGGGAGAGAGAACACACATCTCACTCATTTCCCAGCTGCCTACTGTAGATGTAATCCTCTCTCCCAGGGGGAGCAGGTTTCTTTGAACTTTTCCTTTTCATGTGCAGCATGTAAGTAAACGAGGGCTTTGATTTTCATGACTGTAGATTCTGATCCAAATGTAGGCATGATCTTGCATGATTTTCTTTTCTTGATTGAAAGTTGATTTTACTTTAAAAAAGTCTAACGAGCATTATGCAGATGAGAAGATATGACAGGTATATGCAGAAGGGATGCTGACAGCCATCCTTAGGCTCTCTTTGCTGAGGATAGAACTTCTTTTGGATACGAGATGTCCTGTGACTTTGTCAACTTCTCTCTCGTTTCAAGGTCTTGAAATTGATCTTTGAAGTAGTTTTGTCTGTCTGAAATATAAAGATACCAGAAAGGCCCAGGGAAATATTTACTCTGTAAAATGCATTTGAAAAGAGAGAAAGGAATAATGTGAAGATAGCAATTAATTTTATACTTGTAAAATTTCCCTGGATCACAACACATACTGGTATTGGGGCTTAAAGCTGTAAAAGAAAAATCTGCAAAAATGAAAACCGTTTTCTATGAGGTAAGCTAAATTCTTAATTTATTTCTGATCAAATCATTTTTTACTTCTTAAGAAGAGTTTTATGTAATCACCTAGTGTAGCTGTGGCGGTAATTATTTTTGTAGTTTGTAGGCGTTGTGTTGCTAAAGCAGAGAGCATTGAGAATCTGGAGATAAACAGTGTGGCAACCGTGTGTTGTGTTCTTTGTAATTTAACCATGTTTAAGATATATTTGGTCCTGTTTATTTTTTCAAGGCAGAAAAAAGGAACATGCACTAATGGCTAGGTTTTTAGTACACAGCAGGGACAAAACTTGCACTTAATATTTAATTCCTGCTCACTCACATAGCATAACCTTTAGAGTTTTTCACATGAATTGCTTTTAAGAGCTTGCATATCTAAGAAGCTCAAGGAAAAGAAAAAGATGTTTCTGTTAGGAAGTAGAATTAAAATATAATTTGTAGACTGTAATCTTTCTACATGGCCATTGCTCAATAGATTAATACAATCATGACCCTATTGTTAAAACTACACATACCTATTTCTCAATGCAAGTGATACGACCAGATTCCTATATGAATGAAGAGAGAGCGAGAGCATCCTCAAAGCAAATACTTTGTCCCTAAAAAATGGTTTGGGGGTGTGGTGTTTTCCAGCAGTAAGACAATAATCTTTCACCAAGTTTTAATTCCAGGTAGCCTTTTCTTGCAAGCAGTGGTATATTGGAAAGAACTCTTGACCAGAGGGCTAGAAACCTAAATTTGGGTCTGGTCCAGCAGGCTTTACCACTGTGTGACCTGTGTAGGGTGCATTCCCCAACCTTTCTAAGGCTCTGTAAATACTAACACCTCCACCACTAGCCCTCTCTTTTGGAAAGGATCCCTGAGAGGTTGTTAGGGTCCAGGCTGCCCCTGCCTGGGCTTTCTCTAAATGCACATGGTCTTGAGTTCTTTCCCACTCCCCTTACCTTATGGCCTCTGACCTGGGGGATTCACTGTCACATAGGAAATCATACAAATACATAGGCACCCTAATAAATGCATTGTTGATGTTAAGACATGTGCATGACTCAATCGTCTTAGCTGCCTGCCCAGTGTTGAAGTTAGTGTGAGTTGTCAGCTTGATCTGGACGGGCTCATGAGATGAAAAAGAATGAGAAATGAGGCCTTTGGGAATTGGGCCCTCCTGGCTCTTTGTTGTCTGGGTGGAGACAAAGCCCGCCGCCTTCTAGCTTATTTTTCTTAAGTACACTGCTGTGCGGTGAGGAGCCTTTCCAAAGGGCTACTTAAATGGACTCAGTGAAAACCTGTTTGGGGATCCGCCTTTATCTCTAGCAGGAGCAGGCTGTGAATGCTGAGGTGCTCAGCCGCGCCAGCGGGACTTTGCCCATCAAGGGGTCCTGCGGACGAGGGGTCTTGCAGACTGTCTCTTCTGGAAGGAGGCAGCAGGCATCCAGGGCACATAGAGGCGGCCAGGGCACAATTGCTAAGGGTTGGAGTTGGGCTGAGGTTTTGCACCCGGCTGTCCTGTGTACCCTTCTGCCATTCTGTCACCTATTTCTCTTTGACAGAGACTTGGTGGCAAGTTTGTGGACTTGTTTGAAGCAACTGTGCTTAGTGATCACTGGAGTCTATAAAGGCCATTTGATGTCTTGATCGTTAATTGGGTTCCTTTTTACTCCCTAGCTCCGGGGTATCAGTGTGTGCTCTCTGTCTGCTGGATCTTTGGGCTGGTGTGTTGGGCAGATGCCACCCCCTTGCTGGGTGTGGCACAGGGAAGAGTGGCTGTCTGCAGCATAATGCACATGGAGCCCCATTCTTTCTGCTGCAAGGGATCACTTACAGCAGGGCTAGAGATGTTACTTGTGTGTCAGAAGGGAAAATGGGAAAACAGTTGGGAGTGGCACTGAGACCCAGGAGGGGGCACACAGAGCAAGGGGCTGTTACAAGGCAGTGGGGAGCAGAGAACTTGTCCTGCAGGAGGGGGATGGATGGGGGGTTTGACAGAGGCAGTGGGATAGGCCCTGGCTGGTTGTGACCTTTCTCTCCACCACTTCTGGTCAGTGTAGCTGGTTCCTTCAGGCCAAGGGTGTCCCTGGGCAGAGGCAGACAAGGTGGTGGGAAGGGAGGTCAGGCCTGGGCAGAGCTGGGGGCCGACTGTGCCAGGGACATGAAATTGCTGACAGCAGGATGTTGCCTGACGACACCCAGCTGTCTGCGCCTTTGCCAGGGATGCCTGTGGAACGAGACTTTGACTGGGGCGGGGTGACCGCGGGGACTATATTCCCATGCAGAGGCGGCGCGGGCTTGGCTTTCTATAGTAAACACCGTGCCAGAGTGGTGTGGCCTGGAGGCCCCTCTGCGGTAGCTCTGGGAGGCCGGAGCCACACGCGCCCCCTTTGGCTCTTTTGTCTCATAGTCTGGAAAATGGGGACGATGTCACCTGGCTCACAGTGAAGCTGGCAGGACGCAGTGGGTGCCCCTGCCCCTCCTTCCCCTTCCCTATGTGTTCTCCTACTGTCATGGCTCTTGGTCTCCCAGACGCCCCTTCCCAGCCCCGCGTTTGCCTCCCTGCACTTTGCTCCTGCCTTCCTCGGCCCCTGCTTTTTCCTTCTTCTCCAGACTTTCCCTTTTCATCCTGTTTTTCTGGGAAAAAAGAGCAAGTTATTATTGAGGGTCATCTTCAGGATCACATGATGAAGAAGAAGAAAGGAGGGGAAGGTGGCCCCAGGGGGGCTGGGGGAGCTGGCCCATGCTGAGGAACTAATTACACCCTTCCTCTGGCTGCAGGGACAGTGACTCAGGGAAGAGAATTGGAGGCTCCCGGGAGCTGTGGCCGTGCACGGCTTTGACCGTGACTGAGCAGAGATGCTTGTCTCCTCCACGCAGTCTCTTCCCATGCAGGCTTCTCCTCCACCGTTTTCTCCTTTGAGCCAGCAAGGGCCATGGTTTTGCTCCAAGAGGTCCAAGATGAGATCTTGAGAGGGATGTGTCTGTCCTTTCCAAGGCAAACAAAAGGTTAAGGTCAGAGGGGAGCCAGCCCGCCCCGCACAGCCTGGGCTGTGGACAGGACTCTCCCACCACTGCTCCTGACTCTGCCCTTCATCTCGGCCCACAGGGGGAACAGCCCAGATGGGGTCGAGCAGTGAGTTTCCTGCCTCTCAGCCCTCTGTTTCTGTCTTTATTTCCTTTCTAGGCCTCTAGGGTTGGAGTTGGACAGTTATGGAGACCTCAACATAATTTTTCTTTTGGGAGGAGAAGAAAGCAGGGAGTTTGAATTTGTCAGGCCAAGCCCAAACCTCAGGGTAAATGCCTTTTGCAGGTTCTTGCATACCTTTAGGGCAGGCCGTCTGGACACAGTGTGGGCTCAGGGTGAGAATGGGTGTGTGTGTGTGTGTGTGTGTGTCCCATATCTTATGCTGATAACCCGTTTCTCTGACCCTGGGTCAGTCATCAGACTTCCGCTTCTGGGAGACCCAGGGGTCAGTCTGACCATCTGTCCTGCTCTGACATCTCCCGCCGAGTCTTTCTGCCTGAATATTTGATCTAACATAGTCTGCTTGGTGTCCCACTTTGTCCCCATGGAATATGGAGAGTTGCTTAAAGGAAAGGCAGATCCCAGGAGAACCTTACTCAAGGTTACTGCACGGGCCATGTTTTGTTCTTCACACGCAGTTCACTGACGTTCAAACTTCTCTGATCTGTGGAGATTTTTAAGGTTGGTGTGTGAGTCTCAGGATGGATCGATGATCGATACTTGATTCCCTTCTTCTCTCTGCTCTTTTTCTCTCCCACCTTATTTACGGACGTATTTAGAGCAGACCAGCTGAGAATCCGAAGAAAGCTATGCGACCTCAGAGAATTGCTCACACACGTAAAAAGTGACATGCAATTCTCGGGTATTGGTCTGTGAATCTCCCCTTCAGGCGTATAAGACCTCTAGACTTGTAGTTCTGACTTTCAGCAAACATCTGGATGGCTCGCCTCTGTCCTGACTTAATATTAATGACATTACAGAATCAATTATCAAGTACCTATGATAAGAAAAGCACAGTTTGTTTAGTCAAGTGGTATATTGAGCTTTCTTTTTATCTTCTAGTGTAATTGTTTGGATGCAATTAGTTGTTAATGCTTTATTATTATTTTTTAATGTGCTGAGAGACTCTGGGGAGTGTTAAATAAATAACCTCTAGGTGGCAAAACACATGATTAGATTGGGACCAGAATAGATGATGTTGGTGGTGGTTAGACATCTCCAGATTATTAAACACAATTGCAACATTATGTGCTGGGGGGCATTTAAAAAGTTTTATTTTCTGTAATTAGTGGAAAAAGTGAGTATTTTGGAATAAGCATTTAAAGTTTTGATCCCAAGCCAAAATTTCATAGATCTCTTTGGTAACATAAACAGCTGTGAGATGGATGGGGGTGAGGTGGGGAGTGGGTTACAAGCCCAGTTTAGGGGAACACAGGTAGCCTGGGCTCTGTGCTCCTTATCCGGGGCGCTGTGACTAGGATGTTACCCTTGCCATGGTCACATCAGCAAGTTAGCTAGGCCGTCTTTGTTGCTGCTTGCTTTTTTTCTTTTCTTTTGAAGAAATCATAGCCACAATTACAACCTCATGTTAGCTTGCCACTGTTTTGGTGCCTTGAATCTTATCTTTAATATTTCCCAAGAATGGTGGAGGGTGCAGTGTCACAGCTGTGTGTTCATGTGCTGGTTAAAATCTCCTTCACAGAGGCCTTCTCAGATGTCACCAGCGGTCAGCGTTCTGAATCCCTTCTTTCAATATTCCTGTGTGCTTAGGGACTGTAGTCAAACACACACTCGGCACAGAAGCAGTGCGGCTGTGTGTGAGTCTCAGGGTGGCTGTGTGAATCTCAGTGTGTCTGTGTGAGTCTCAGGGCTTTTTTTATGCCTTTCATTACTCATCAGAGATTCTCACCTTTTACTGATGCTGCAGCCCCACAGTTTGGCTGCTGTCACTTTAAAAAAAAAAAAAAAGTTCTGAGAAGTTGTTGTGAGTCATTTTGCAATCTCCTCTGTCCTCTCTGCTAAGAGTAGATAGATGTATGTGTCACTCTGTGTTGAGGGGCGAGGGAAGGAAGTCGTGGAGAAACGACCTGGGCGCACTTCCCTCCGGGACATGCCAGGTGCCTTCACCGACCCACATGCCCACTCGAATTGCTGAGACTGAGGACTGGATTGCTGGTTTTGTATATCAGTCTTTTTGAGAATGGCATGAAGACAAGGGCAACAGAAACATAGCTATGTCCCTAATGTGGGAGGGAGGAGAAGACCGGGGGTATATTCAAGGCACCCACTTCTCCTGCCCCCTCATCCTCCTGTTTGTCCTGGGTGGGGCTGTTCTGCTTCCAGAGTGTCCCTCCTCCCCCCAATTCTCTAATTCTCTGCTGTCACCTAAGTTCTCTGGTGTTTTCAGAGGAGGAAGCTCTGAGATGTGCAATGCTTAGAAGGTTCTGGCCGGGCGTTAGCGCAGGGAGGAATTTCACCTCCAGCTGCGTAGAACCCAGGAAGGCTGTGTGAGCTGAGAAGTCCTGCGGCTTCCTACCCCTCACGCCGCTCTCAGCTGCCTTTGGGAATTTTCAGAATCCATTTCCTTCATGGTTCATTCAGTTGCAGATAAAGGACAAGCAGAGGGGAGACTTGCTGGGCCACGCGGCCTGTGAGGCCAGGGTCAGGCTGGGGCCGGGCGGGCTCGTCTTGAATGTGATGCTTTCATAGATGAGTGACCAAGGTGGGAGGACCACAGTCAAGCCAGTCATCCAAGGTGAGCTGTACAGCTAAGTTTTGGCTTCTGAGGCTGTAAAGGAAGTTTTAGTGTGCGTTCTGTCATCATCTCTGCCCTCCTGTCTCGCTTTTGTGTCTGTTTGCGTGGGCGTCTGGCTCCTCAGCTCTTCTCACTAGGGTTGCCTGGCATTGGTCACTTTGTATTGATTGATTTGTATTTTCCAGAAGCTTGATCAAAATTATCAAGCTATTTAGTTAAAAAAAAGATAGTTATCTTAGTTTAAATTTTATTACTCCCTTTCTATTATGGAGTGATTGCATCAGTCTTGTTCATCACAGAATGTCTTAGCAGGCCTTTTCTGTCACAAACATTTGTGTTTTATTTTTATTTTTTGAGATGGGGTCTTGTTCTATTGCCTGGGCTGGAGTGTAGTGGTGTTATCATAGCTCACTGCAGCCTCTAATTCCTAGGCTCAAGCGGTCCTCCTGCCTCAGCCTCCCAAGTAGCTAGGACTACAGGCATGCCACCATGCATAGCTAAGATTTAAATTGTAAAAAAGTGTTTTGTTTTTGTTTTGTATTTTGTAGAGAACAGGGGCTTACAATTGCTTAGGCTGGTCTTGAACTCCTGGCTTCAAGCAATCTTCCCCTCTTGGCCTCCCCAAAGTGCTGGGATTACAGGGATGAGCTGCCATGCCCAACCCTCAAATCATTTTTTTTTTTTTTAAGTAACAAAAAAAGATTCCATTAAAAAAATTTTAAAAATTTAACCAGTATAAAAAATGAGAAAACTGAAATAAGCCAAAGTAATAAAATTAAAATAATTTGAAATGCAGTGTTAAAAAGTACATTTATTACATGGTTCTGCTTTATAAAAATCTGTGCATATGTATCTATATATAGTGAATATACATAAAAATCACTTTAAAAAATGCAGACCTACTTCCCTAACCAGCAAGTCAGGTTCTCTCTTCCATCAGTAGTAACTACTGCATGGGTCTCATTTTTGTGCCCTAATTTATTTAGGTTACTGTTTCTTCCTCTGTTTACCTTCTCATTCTGCCCAGGAACTAGAACCTTTGGAAATGTAACTGTCCCTTCTGGGAAGCAAAGAATATGGGATGTTTTAAAGTACTGTTTCCTTGTCCTCCGTTTTTTTTTGTTTTTTTTTTTTTGAGTCAGAACCCTGGGTAGAGTGCTGTGTCACAGCTCACAGCAACCTCAAACTCCTGGGTTTGAGCAATTCCCTTGCCTCAGCCTCCCACGTAGCTGGAACTACAGGTATGTGCTAGGACACCCAGCTAGTTTTTCTATTTTTAGTAGATACAGGGTCTTGTTCTTGCTCAGGCTGGTCTCAAACTTCTGAGCTCAAGCAATCCACCCAGCTTGGTCTCCCAGAGTGCTGGGATTTAGGCGGGAGTCCCTGTGTCTGCCCTCAGCCTGCTTTTGAACTCCCACTCTGCCCTGCCATAGCGCTGATTTGCTGCTCTCCTCCTCCAACCTTCCCCTCCTCCACCCCTCCATCCTCCTCTGCTGAGACCTGGAGTTGCCCTCTTTACTCGGACTGCAGGGGCCCTGCTACCTGCCCCGTACATGTAATAGAATTTAGGCCTGGAATTCTGCACTGGCCGTGTCAGGGCTGTCCAGGGTGGCTGAGGCTGGATGAGCAGAACTGGGCTACCCCCATCCCCACCTGTTCCCACTATGAGGACTGAGACATGGAGCCTGCACCTCAAGTCGAGATCAAGCCTGTCTGTACCCATGAGCCTTTCTGGGGACATCATTTAAGCCTCCACTCCTTCTAGATTGTGGTTCTCAACCTTCCTAATGCCACAACCCTTTAATACAGTTTCTCATGTTATGGTGACCCCAACCATAAAATTATTTTTGTTGCTACTTCATAACTGTAATTTTGCTACTTTTATTAATCGTAATGTAAATACCTGATATGCAGGACATATTTAGATGACCCCTGTGAAAGGGTCGTTCCGACCCCCAAAGGGGTCACGACCCACAGGTTGAGAACCGCTGTTCTAGATACACCTGGTGATGATAGGTCTTTCTATGGACGGTGACATTTATAAGGTTCAGAGTGAGTTGAGAAAAAGACAAAAAAAGTCCTTTGTATGATTTTTAGACAGTTTTTTATTTTCTGAGGGGAGTTTTTCCGACCTAACTAAATTGCCAGAATCTGACACCATAGATTCTGACGCCGGCTGACACCAGAGGTGCACTCCGGGACTGCTTAGTGAGGTAGCCTCCTTCATGGCTTCCAAACAGTGAACTGGGAATTTTTTTTAGTGTTCAACTGTATAAACCACACCCTTCCAGGGCTGGACTATCCTTGAGTTAATTGGCCATTAGCCCTAGGCCTAAAACATACTTTTTATGTTTTCCAAGATTCTCCTTAGGTGCAGTAGAAGTAGCACAAACCCGGTTCTTCTGCCTGTAGACTGAGAGGGTGGAACTCTGTGGGCATCGCCCAGACTTGGGTTTGGTCCAGGTCACTGGGTCAGCATGGAACTGGCCAGCATGGTTGGGGGGCGAGAGGAGAGGCGGGTGGCACCGGGATGTGTGACGGGCAGGGCTTGCAGCCACCTTCCTTTAGGTTGGGTGAGTCTGTTACTGATTCCCTCCCACAGTGAACATCCTCGTCTCCTAAACCAGGAATTCAAAGTTGTACACACTGCAAATGCTGCCCGTTAAGTGCTTCTGTTTGAAATATTACTCTAAATTAGGCAGCCCTTTTAAACTCTTAAGCTGAAAATGTTTTTGAAGCCAATATAGTCTCCACAGATGCTTGTGACAACACAGCATGAGCAGCCCGGGGCCCCTGAGTGAGGGCACCGCTGCACTGAGCCAGGGCCACTCGCCTCTGCCCAGCACATCCGTGGTAGGTGTGGACCTCACGGGTAGTGTCGGACAGGTTCTGATGCTGCTGTGTACCTGTCCCATGGTAACTTTTTCTTTAGGTTTCAAAGCCCCCACAGGGAAACAGAAAAGCCTCAGGTAGTATTGTCTGTATATAAGAGCAAAGTAAATGTCCAAGTTGTGATCTGTGGAACAGATGTCACAGAGGAGGCTGAGCCATTGAAAAGCATCACACATGTCCGAGTTAGAGGGTCACCCCAGAGATTCAGAGCTTGCTTTGAGAAGGACTCTGCCCCTGCACTCCTCCAAAGAGGGCCAGGGTGAGGTGGGCATTCCAAGCAATTTTATTGCCACCCCAAGAAGTGGCTTTTATGGACTCCCTGAAAATAGACATATTTCAGCCCCTGAAGAAGGAAGCAAAGACGTACTTATCCAAACATTAAAACAAAAGTAACCCTGCTTAGATGTCTGAATGCAGAGTGCCTCATCTTTAATTAAGACAAAATCAATTTTCAAGCAGAGATAATTTTAGTGTAACCTTAAAATACAACCTTAAACACCTGAAAAAGAATTTTTTGTCACATCATTGCTTTTCCAGACAGCATAGTTTTAGCAAGAAAATGTTTTCATTTAATCTTTTTATGATTTTATAAAGACAATACTTGTTTCGTGCACTCTCAAAGAAGGCGAGGCCCACAGTGAACCCAGTTCTTAGTGTGATTGCCCTGAACCAGAAAACACCAGTAGGAGGCCCGTGTTCCCAGTGCCAGAATTCCTTATTCCACACGTGCACATACTGTTAGGCTGCCGAATCCTCCCACAGGCCGGCCCTAACTTGTGATCATCTGTTTTTTAAAGTAGCGCTGGTTTTGGTGATCAGACTGGTAGACTTCCCAGTTGTCTGCATATGTGTGGGGGCTTACCCTTTACCTCTCCAGAGGCAAGGTGGCTGCATCCTAGGAACACCTGGGGCCAGGAGACCTGGCCCTGTTGGGCAGAGGCAGTAGGCGGAGCCTGTGCTCTGCTGAATACCTGGGCGTGGCCAGTGCAGCGTGGACAGCTAGAAAGGAGGCTATCCTATGCTGGGAAGGTGGTGCCGAAGCCTCCTCACCCCTCAGCTGGGACACCTCAGTTGGGTCACTGTAAAGATGAAATGGGAGACGTATCTCGAGTGTGTTTGGCATACAACAAGTGCTCAGCAAATGCAAGTTCCCTCTTCTCCTTGACCCACATGGTAATTTGAGGGAGCAGGTGATGGGACAGGCACTTCTGCTGTCCCATCAGAAGGGACACTGAAGACTCCAGAGTGAGTCTTGCCCAGGCTTGTGCGAAAGGTGGGGGCTGACCCTGGACTGGAACTGGTCTTGAGTCTTAAGCCTGTGCTTTTCACCCTGTCGCCACATATGCCTGTGAAAACATCCCCTGCCTAGTCTACCTGGCAGTGCCACCTGGAACACTGCCCTTAGTGTTTATAATCATTGCTAGCTGTGGACCAACTGCAGGGTAACCACCGAGTGACTCACAGATATAGGCTACAAAACACATTTGTAATGACCCCTATCCATTAGGGGCCCTGCCTCTTCCTGATCCCAGGTGATCCTCACAGACCCCCTCAGGTTGCCCCTCAACCGTTAAAAGTGCCAGAAGGGTGGCTTTGTAGCACTTCAGCGCTTAAAAAGTAGGTTCCCTATGAAAAATCTCAGCTAACGTTCACCGTTTACAAGTTAATCTTACCAGAAGTGTTCTTGAAATGAATTCTAATTCTCTAAAATGGCAAGATACTTTCTTTTTAAAATCTCGTTATTTTAACACTGCATTGTTAGGTGTGATTTTTGACATCCCAGCAAAGCAAAGCTATGGTCTTACCAGATGCCATGTAACGCATGATGCATTTTATCAGATCTTATTTTATACAGTATATGCAAGCTTAATATAGATTCCATAGCCCTGGGAACTGTTAGTTTTAAGGGCTGCAGAATTACATTGTCTGAGCTCATGGTGCAATTTCCAGTATAGAGATTTCAAATAAGTGCACTTTGGAGTCTGAGAATTAGTATGAGCTTTTTAGCTGAGTAGAAGGCCAGACCCGGAGCCCCAGAGTCATGAGTGTGAGTCCCTCTCCCTCCTCCTGTCTCATGAGCTCATCCACATAGCATTTATGTGGCGGAGCCTCAGTGCAAACCCTGGGACAGAGGGAGCCTGCTGGAGCCAGTGACACTCGAGGGGAACCAAGTAGTTGCTAGCTGTACTGTGGGGATGGTAGTTTGCATACAGGCCACAAATTGTTATCACTTGGGAAGCTTCTAAAAAATACCCATGATGGGGACCCAGAGATTCTGATTCAGTTGGTGTGGTGTCTTCAAAGCTCCTCACACACGCTGTGTGGCTGGGGTAGAGGCCCACTGGAGAGGAGGTGGTGGAGGGCAGAATTTGCAGTTGTAGGGTTTGTTCCTCACTGTGACTTTGGAGAGAGAGCAAAGCCGCCTTTGGCCATGCTGTACTATTTGCCATTAGGTTTTAGGGCACTGGAGTTTCTTCAATAATGGGTCATAACATTTTGTTATTATAAACACAATACAAGACATTTCAACAAATCAGGTTGATTCTGATTGATACCTAAGATCCACATTTGTTTCCTTATTCTTTGAAATTTTAGCTGGAAAGGAACCTCTTCTGACAGGCATTACCAGAAACATGCTTGTGTTCACATTAGCAATGAAAACAGGTGGACAGTGTGTCTATCCGAGGAGAATCAGCAGTGCTCATATGCTTTGAAGTGTTCTAAGTAAGAATAATTTGATATTATATGTGTCTACATGTCTAGTCGGAGGCTTAGTCCCTCTGACGTGGTTCATCCAACTTTTGCACCGAGATTAATGTCAAAACAAAAGAGAGATGATTCTTCCTGAGCAGCTCAGCAGTCTGGGAGTCCTCCCTGCAGACACCTGCTGGGAGCTCAGGCTCTGTGGACTCGGGCTGTCTCCTTACTGCCTCTCTGCTCATCCCGCGCTGCTCCCTGAAACACACTCCCTCTAGGCCCATGTTACAACCCGCTTCTTCACAGAAGCCTTCTGGACAGCCCATTGCAAAGATACCTCATTCATTTAACATGCACCTGCTTTTCCTTTGTTCTGTACAAGCTCTTGTTGGTTTCTAGGCTGTGCTTGGGCGTTTCCAGCCTTGGTGAGCCTTATCTCCCTCTGCAGGAACTCTCTTTCACTTCTTTGCCGACAGAGCAGGCCCTTAGTGAGTGCCACTGAATTGAATCAAAAGACCAGCCAGAAGATTGACGTTGAGTTTTAATGTTGATGATTTATTTCTGTCACATGAAGATACTGTGTTGGATGGAGGGTGGGGGGGGGGGACAGAGCAAAGAGAGATGGTAGGCAAGGGTGCCCTGTTTTTTCTTTGAGGGACTTTAATTTCTCAGGTGATAGCTTGTAGAAAAACCATGGTGATGCCACCAAGGTTGACCAACATGCTGGCATAAGTTGTTTGTGTTCAGAAATATCAAGCAAAGAAAATGAATTAAATGAGCATTAGGAGATGCTTCTGGCAAGCTCAGCTTATTCCCTCAGATAGCGGTTGACAGAGGTCAGGCCGTGAAGGCATTTAAACTGAACTAAGGAACGTTTTAGTTGGAAGTGATAATGTTGCAATATATTGGTGGGTATTAGCCATTTGTGTTGGGACTAAGCTGTTTACATTTACTGTGTACCTGCTTCTGAGCTGGGCACTTTGGGGCAGTGGCTGAGACGTGGCCCCTGCCTTGCCAGGCTCACAGACTGGTCGGTGGTGAGAGGAGGGATAGTGGAAGGCCTCATCCCTATCAGGCTTTTGTATCCTCTCCTCCCTGCCGTGCCCTTTGCTGGGCTCTGACCCCACAACGGGAGGAAATGATCTTTCTCATCCATCTCTGTCTCTGCCCCATTCCCCGCTTACACATTCTGCTCCTTGGCACGAGACCTCGGAATGAAATGGTTTGATCTGAGGATAGCACTCCAGGCCCATTGTGGCCAGACCAACCTAACACTGCTATTGGGCCACGCCATTCCTAAAACTCCCTATTTTTGCATGGAAGATGGAAAGTTGGACTAGGCCAACCACTGAGGGGACTGGATGGCCCAGATGAGGACGTCTCTCTTTGTGCTGTCTAGAAAACTGCCCCTTGATGTTACAGCAGCCTTGCCTCTGATGCAGGGCATGAGCCCTAAGCCCTGAACCCCCAGTTTCAGCTCGAAAGAAGCACCTCTCAGGTGTTAGGACAGTGGGGGTGCCGTCTGTGAATGTTGAACGTGAGTGTGGGTGCATCCTCCTTCATCAAAGTTAATGACAGCCAGAGTGGTTTGTGGTGAGTGAAAACTGTTCGCCCTGCACATGTGCCCCTCTGACGCCCCTGCTAGGTACAGACAGAGACATTCAGCGTCCCTGGTGGGCAGCTGACGATAAAGGGAGTGGCCTGTGCATTATTTCCCACCTCTTGTCCTCTCTCAGAGTGCTGAGCAGATTGCTGCACTGTGTAGGAGTTTCACGGCCACTGAGACCAGCGGCATGGAGGGACCAAGGGACGGCCGGGACCCACCTCAGAGGCCGCTGGCCCGCCACCTCTCGGATGCAGACCGCCTCCGCAAAGTCATCCAGGAGCTGGTGGACACAGAGAAGTCCTACGTGAAGGTAATGGGAGCTGCTGCTGGCCAATCTGTCCTCTGCTGATGGCGAGTTGTGGGTTGGCAGAGGTCCCAGGATCACTTCTGCTCAGGACACCTGCCACCCATTGAGGGAGAGCCTGCTTCCTGCGGCAGTGAATTACTGCAGGGAAGGAAGGGCAGGGGTGAGAGGGAGGAAGAGCTGTGAAGACTTGGAAAAAACCCAGATTCTTGGCTCATTTTGTTACCAAGGTACCTTTCACTATGGAAACAGATGTTCTAGTTTGTCGTTTGCAATCTGTGGGAAGGGAGTGCAGACTCTCTTGGTTTAGTGAAGGGGGGCAGAGATTGTTTTAGGTGATGAGGACACCCCCGCCCCCGACGGTGGTCACCATGCAGATGCAGGACAGAGGCCCAGGCTGGGTCTTTGTCCTCACTTGGGAACATTCTCCCGCCATTATTAGGGGGTAGATGCTGTATATCTTGAGTGCCCAGAGAGTTCATTTATTTATCTTAGAAGCCCCCAGTTAGAGGTTTAAGAAAAATTTCAAGAATATAGGAACCTGGGAAGGCAGAGTCCTTTTGCTTTAAGTATTTGCCGAAGCTGTGGAACTATTTTAAGCTCTGTTCACTTGTCAGCGACTGAGGCAGCATGGTGCAGTGTGGGCTGAGATCTGCACATTCTGGCAGTGTGGCCTGGGATGGTCCCCTGTGACCCCTCATGTGGGGTCTGAGACAGCCGCGCCCCAGTTGTCTGAGAGCTTCCAACTCTGATGTGCTGAGTCTGCAGACTGAGGCTTGGCACACACGGCTGTTACCTTCTCTCCCCACAACACGCTTCTGAGCTTCCACTTTGTTAACATCACGGTGTCACCTGGGCTTTACTAAGGCCCCGCTCCTGGGTATCCTGAGTTTCCCAAAGTCTGGCAGGGGAGGCAGAAAAGTTAGAGGGGTGACAGTTTAGCTCTTTCCCACTGTGCCTTCTCCTGCCTCCTGTGTGGCGATGAAGTGGGCATCCGGGTGTCTGCCTGGGTTTCTGAGTAATCCTGCATATCCACAGTGACCTTTCTCCAGGCAGCTCCGTGAACTGTGGGGTTCTGAAGCATCGGAGCCCATCTGACGCCTTGAGCACAAAGAGTCATGGAGCTCTCACATGCACAGTCAAGGGCAGCCTGGAAGCCCCCTTTTGTCACTAGTTGTACTGAGTATATTGCAGTTCACTGTGACCACCCTGCACAGGGAGGCTCATCTCAGTGATACGGGGCCGACGACCGAAATAGGTGTCATGAATAAAGGAGGCAAGAAAGACTGACTCTCCCTTCCCTCTGCAAGAAACCTGCACTTTGTTTCCTTAGGGTCCCACGGGTTGCTCAGCGCGGACCTGCTCTGGTGGTGCAGTAAGCCCTGAGCTGCATTGGCCTGGACGGGAATGACTGAGCCCCGCCACTCTGTCAAAATCATCAGCACCCGGCGCCTCTTGTGATTCACCCCCACCCCCACCATCTCTTAATTTCCTTTTCTTTGCTGACATTTGACCTGGAATTTTACTTGTCATCTTTAACTGGATCCCTGCATGCTCCTTGAAATTTTCAGCATTTGTGTGTTCTTGGAGACGTGATTTGGCAACATCTCCCATCTCCCATCTCCCTTCCCTGCGTGGTTTGCAGTGGAACATGGTGAAGGGTCAAGGCCAGGGAGGCCTTCTCTCTGTGAAACCCCGGCAGCATCACAGGCCTGACCTTGCTCTCAGCCCACACAGAAGGTTCTGGAGGCGCTTTGGACTTTACAAAGCTCTCTGAGACTTAAGTCCCCCTTAAAGTGTAAAGTGGGGAAGTCATTGTAGTTGACTTTGTAGTCAAATATTTTGAGTATTTTAGGACTCAGAATTCTTCAGAATAAATGAAATGAGAAATCTCATATCCTGGTCTTGGCTTCAAATTATTAAATTAACAAAAAACTTTCATGAATTTTATAAATATAGTCAACTCTTCCTCTATTACTAGTTACTAGAAACGCAAATATGGCTCAGATTCCAAACATTCTGCCTGCTACTGTTTGGAAATTTTTCTTTCATGTGAATTTGGGAATGTGAGATTCTGCTAATGTGTCATCCTTGGAGTTGAGCTCTCCAGACAGACCTTGCCTTGTCCCTCCCAGCTCCACGTAGCAGCTGCTGCTGTGTTCCTGGTGCAGAGGAGAAAGCCAGGCACCGTGGTCACACCTGACAGCGGTGCCTTCCCAGATCTCACCTCCCTCTGCAGGGGGTGAGTGCTCCTGCTGCAGTGGCCTAAAGAAAGTGTCTGTTCCTGCCAAGGAAACACTTAACTAACAGAGTGAGTGACCTGTAAGATGTGGACTCCAGCTATTGACCCGATTGTGGTATTAACCTCTTTGAAGGAGCTGAGTGATAATAACCTCTTCAGCGTTAAGAATTTGCGCAAGACATAAACTTCCTTTTTCCTAATGGGAGTCTTTGGAGCTGCTGCCAGGGTTGCTGGAGTCTCGGGGGTATTTCAGAGCTGCAAGTGTTACAGAAACTTTTCTCTTTTGTCTTGCAGGATCTGAGCTGCCTCTTTGAATTATACTTGGAGCCACTTCAGAGTGAGACCTTTCTTACCCAAGATGAGGTAAATAAATCACCATCCTTCTGTCCACTGTTCCACAGATTCGCCTCCTTTGGCCTTTCAGCAGACCTCCTGGGAGAGTATCTCTATGGATCCCAGAAGAATATCTAAGACTTTCAGGACTCCCGAGAGTACCAGGCGTGGGCTCCTCCTGAGTCATTTATGTGGCCTCTGCAGCAAAAAGTTTACAAAGGCAGGAAGGTCATGCTGGTTATGTAGAAGAAGGTGTGGCCAAAGATAACTTATCCATACGTACATTTTAAATGTTAAGTCACATAAGTAGTTTTGTGATACCCATTTTCCTACTGATATCCATTTCCCCCACTTTGAATTCTTGAAGAATTTTACTTCTTATAAGAAGACTTTAAAAGTTGTTCTAGGAAAATAGAATTGTAGGGGCTGGAAGAATGAGATGTTCTATGTATAAACTGTATCCCATAACGAACATGCTGTCTTCTTAAACGATTTGCTTGTCTACTTGCTGGTGAATACCTTCTTAATGATTTTGCTGTGGGCCTGAGAGTTTGTGTGGTACTTAGGTCTTCCCAGCTAATACCTCTTTTCAAATTCTGATCTTCATATAGATGGAGTCACTTTTTGGAAGTTTGCCAGAGATGCTTGAGTTTCAAAAGGTGTTTCTGGAGACTCTGGAGGATGGGATTTCAGCAGCATCTGACTTTAACATACTGGAAACACCTTCACAGTTCAGAGTGAGTATTTAGGCTTAAAGCAAAAATAGGTGGACGTGGGGCCAAATTCTCCCTTGAAAAAAGATTTGTTGTCCCTTGATTTTGCCAAGATAACTTTAGAGCTTCCATTACTCTGTTGTCCTCTGGCAGTAGACAAGAAGGGTACATTTTGTTTTTCCTGGTGGAAATACTGTGCTAGTCAGGAGTCTGGGCCACCGCAGCAGCCTGGGTGCTGGCTGTGCACAGCTCTTCACCCCCCTTTCTGAAGGGTACCTGGGGCGGCTGCTTCTGTGGTGAGACCATGTACCCTACGTCTGATTCTTCATCTCTTTGACCCCATGAACCTGGGATGAGGAGTGCAGGTCCAGATGCCATGCGGGAACCCTTTCTTACATGCAGCACCTGTGTAAGTGCCAGTGTGGGGCAGGAAGCCTTCCAGGGAAGAAAAGGTGGCAGGCAGTAGCAAGGGGACCCAAACTCTGTAGTCACCAAGAGTCAGCTTAATTAACTAACTTCTCAGATCGTGGGCAGCGCCTGTGGCTCGAAGGAGTAGGGCGCCAGCCCCATATGCTGGAGGTGGCGGGTTCAAACCCAGCCACAGCCAAAAACTGCAAAAAAAAAAAAAAAAATCTCAAATCGTTTCTATCCCACCTTGTCAGACGTACTTAATAAACCTTCCTTTTTGGTCCTTTGATTGTTGTACAGTGTCAGTAGCTTCTGCTGCCCAAAACTTTCCAGTCAAGCTAAAGACCTGCCAGAGGAGGGCCTGGGCTGCTCCCTGTGTCCTGTGTGGCTGGAGTAGCCTGGACATGTCTGAGGCCTCTGTGGGGTCTGCCAAAGGCCACGGAGCTGTCAAATGCCAGGCCATGAGCCGGTACACATTCATCGAACCGTGTCTGATCTGACTGTCCCCTCTCCTCTCCTAGAAATTACTGTTTTCCCTGGGAGGCTCTTTCCTTTATTATGCGGACCACTTTAAACTGTACAGCGGATTCTGTGCTAACCATATTAAAGTACAGAAGGTTCTAGAGCGAGGTGAGTTGCTCATGCCTTTTATAGCTGTGCTTTTTGTGTTTTTAACTGTTACTAAAAGGTAAACTTAGATGTATCTAACAAGGAGGGGTAAGTACAATTATGATGAGTCATGCTCCATTCTTGACCTTGAAAGTAGCAGTCAGATACTAAAGGGGAAGATTCCCATTTCCTTCAGTTTCCTGGCAGCAGTGAGCACCTGTGCCTGAGGGCAGAGCTGCTGCAGGGCCAAGGTCGCACTTCTGTTAAATTACATCTGGATTCTCCTACTGCTCAGTTACTTTCTCCAAAAACTTGCAGCTCTGTGCCCTGCTAGGGGTGGAAAGAAGTCCGTGCCACCTTGCTATTTCCCTCCTTCAAGTCAGTTCTTCAAACTAAGGAGCTACTTACTGTAAATAACACACCACCACTACACATACAAGAAGTATGTCTACTAAAATCAAAGTGTCTTTGGTGGAATTGAGAACTCATTTTCCAGAGTTCATGTTCCCTTGTTTGTGCTGCCATGTAGGGCGTGAAGCAGTGTGAACACTCACAGTGTTAATCCATCCCCACTGACATAGCCGTGCCCTTTAGTTTTAATGCAAAACTTCACAGTATCCCAGAAGAAAAGCCTCACATTAAAAAGATGGAGCCTCAGGGTGTTTCAAGTTAGCAGGATCCAGCCCGAATCCACCACTTCTGGCTGCTTTCAGGAGAGGTCTGACCCCTAGCAGGTCCTTCTCGTGGGAGCTAAATGAAAGCTTGACAGTGGCTTGCTCAGCTCCTCCTCCGTCAAGGTGAAGGGTCATTTACATGCCTCCGGATCTGGTAATCCCATTTACAGTGGTGCCACATCTCTGCATGCTACAGATTTTGCCCTCATAACAGAAACCCCAATGAGGATGTATTTCGTTCCTATCAGCTGCATTTCAAACAGCTGTACAACCAGCCAAGTGCTGGAATCCAGAGTGGCAGCTGTGTCTCCATTTCACTCACACTGAATGAGCCTGGACTCCTGTGCAGACCTTTGTGGCACTCAGATGCTGAACAGGGGGCTGGTTTTCACTGCCAAAGAGGGTCCTGAAGCCATCTGGGAGAAGGAGGTTGTGGCTCCTGGTGCGAAGAGCTCATGTAGCTAAAATTGTGGAGGGGAAGGCTACAGTATGCAGTGCAATAATAAACCATCCTATTTTAAGGGGAAAAAGACACTGCTTTCCAAAGAGCCTTTCAATGTATAGAACGAGGACAAGTAATAAGTGGTGCTAGTGGGAGCAACACTGGTTTACTTTCTGTATGACTCTTGTGGGACATGGTGCAGGCTCTGTATAACAGTTTTGTGGTTTTACAAATCGTTCGAAACTCACTTTTTAGGCGTCGTATGGCAATCTCCCTCATGGGTATGCACGAAATATGTCTTTAGAGCCAGGCCTTCCTACATTCTGAGTTGGTGAGACTCCGGTGTATGGACTGAATTCCATCCTGTAAGCTCCTCGGCTGTCAGTGCTGTGACGCCGACCCTGCACTGACAGCCGAGCGCCTGACATGAAGCACTAATGGCTTTAGGAAGGCTGTGAAATGGATGCTGTGTGACTGATAAAAGAGAAAATAAGAATTTAATTTACCCCGATCTTCTAAGGGTCTTTTCTTCATCCACTTATAGCTAAAACTGACAAAGCCTTCAAGGCATTTCTGGATGCCCGGAACCCCACCAAGCAGCACTCCTCCACGCTGGAGTCCTACCTCATCAAGCCAGTGCAGAGAGTGCTCAAGTACCCGCTGCTGCTCAAGGAGCTGGTGTCCCTGACGGACCAGGAGAGTGAGGAGCACTATCACCTGACAGGTGAGGCCACACACCTGCCGCGGGAGGGAGCGGCAGGTGCCCTGTTCCCATGAACTCGCCTCTTTCTGCCAGTGGCACCGTCTGAATTATTTCCTGTTCTGCAACTGTTCATCTTAGATTTAATTTTAATAATGTGAAAATAGCTGGATATACCTGGCCATTCCTGTAGAGTCTACAGAACACTCGGGTAAAAGTTACCTCACTGGAGTAGTCTCCAACTCCTCTGCAGGAAGGATCCCATCTTCATGGCTGGCACACAGTGCTGCTGGCACTGAGCATCAGCCTGTCTTGCTGTCGCCTGGTGCAGCTTTGTGGCGGCTGCTGCCGCTGCTGCTGGTCAAATTTGCCAGCAAGGCTCCACCTTGTGGGGATTTCTGAGCAGAGCTCGGTCGTGAAAGCAAACTCTCAACCACAGAGCATGCTTTAGAGTTGATGCCGACATGTTACTACTGTCTGTAACCTTTGAAATCATTGCCCTAACACACAATTTGTTGAAAACACAAAGCCTTGTGGTTGGATAGTAACTGGAGTATCTTTAAAGAGATGCTTCCTTTGGATTAGAGAGAAATAGTGGCTTGTTCTCCATACATCAAAAACTAGGAGGGCAGGTTAAACCTTAAGTAATAAAATTCCGGGGGGAGAAAGACTTATAAACACATTTTAGTACCACTGAATAACAGATACTGAGAAGAATATAAATTAAAGTAACTCTTTTTCCACGACCAGCATTGTGGTGTCATTAGCAATAGGGGAATTTTTATATACGAAGCAAAGGATACAAATTATGTTCAGCCTTCATACTGTATAAAAATCTTTTTTCATTAGCATGATCTTTAAAAGGGCTCTGACTACCAAAATCTTCCACCCTTCTCTGTGGACTGAATTAAAATACTGAATCAAGAAAATCATGTACAAAAAATACTGAATTAGGGAGGTGACATGAAATTTTGTTTTTTGACTATGCCAAAATCATTTTGTCCCTCATATGGCATTATAGAAAGTTAGACACTACGTACAAATGCTCACAGTTCATCTGTCACTTGTTTACAGGGGCATTCATACTGTTGGTTTACACTTGGGCCCTAGTTCCCAGGATAAGAAGCAAAACTAGAGAGTTGGATCCTTGGGGCCCGTCTGGGGTTTAAATTCTGGCTCTGCCCTTTTTGGTCCTCTCTGGAACTCTGGCAGAATACCCTGGCACCTCAGTTTCCTCAGCCATAAAATGGGAATGATTAGTCATTGAGTTACTATGGGGATTAAATGAGATTATTTGTGTAAATCACCTGTTGTCATACCTGCCAATTGGGAAGTGCTCGGTAAGTGTTAGCTGTTGTTATTAGTGATGCTTTTCACTTTGCTCTGCCCTATTTGCAAGAGGCCACAAGGTGGAAGGTAATTTCACTGTACTTTGTTATAATGGCCAGATTACAACAGGCTGTAGTGAGTACTGGTCCCAAGTCCTGGCTTGAATCTTGAGTCCTTTCATTACTGCTGTTGGGTGGGATTTAAAGCAAACGACAGTTACAAAATGAACTTGATTTTGTATTTTGCAGAAGCACTAAAGGCAATGGAAAAAGTAGCAAGCCACATCAACGAGATGCAGAAGATCTATGAGGACTACGGGGCCGTGTTCGACCAGCTGGTCGCAGAGCAGAGCGGGACTGAGAAGGAGGTCAGGGAGGGGACCTTCTGGAGTGGGCTGCCCCGTCAGGGCTTTCCAAGAGAAGATGCCTACCTGTAAATCTAACATAGAATTCACCACATTGGCTTAACAACGTGACCTTATGATAACACTGCAGGAAACAAGAAGTGTCCCTGAGCCTGTGCTGCCCCCGGGGGGACACGAGGTGCGACAGAACCCAGGGCTGGGCTGGGACGTTCTGAGGCGCGAGAGCTGGCAGAGGGCTGGAGGAAGGAGGTGGGAACCAGCATGTGGACAGAGTCTAGGGCTTCTCCTTTTACCGGGTCAAACCCGGGTTACCTGCTTACTTATCAAACTAGAACAAGTGGGATTTGACGTCTATGTTGTTCTCTTTTGTCCAGGTGTTAAACGTACAATCTTATGTTTTTAAAGCCTGCATAGAGGAGGCAGCGTAGTCTTAAGTAGAAAAAGGCAAGAACAGAAAAGAGCCAGAGTTCAATTTTTTTCTGTGGTCAATTTCAATATTGTTTTTTGTTTTTTTTTTTCTTTTTTTGAGAGTGACTCTCTCTCTGTTGCCTGAGGTGGAATACTGTGGAGTAACAGCTCACAGCAACCTCAAAGTCTTGGGCTCAAGCAATCCTCTTGCCTTTAGCCTCCCAAGTAACTGGGACTGCAGGTGCCCACCACAATGCTTGGCTAATTTTTCTATTTTTAGTAGAGGCGGGGCTCTCACTGTTGCTCAGGATGATCTCAACTCCTGAGCTCCAGCAATCTACCCACCTTGGAGTCCCAGAGTGCTAGGATTATGGTGTGAGCCACTGCGCCTGGCCCAATATTGGTACATTTTATTAGCAACCCTAATAAAAGGAGGCAGTGAATGTACTAGATCCTGTGGTAAAAGTTAACAAAGTCACTCTGGCCAAACAAGGACACTGTGTTAGAACCACTGTTATAGAAGTGAATGTGTGGCGTGTCTTGCCTGCAAGGGTGTGTTGGAGCAAAATGCCTTCCCTTTTATGTTGTTTATCATTTTGCTGCTTAGCTTCTATTTTTAAACCTCCATTACTTAAGGCCCCATGTTTAAGGGACCATAAAAATCAAACAGAATGTACTTGCACCTTAGCACTGACCATACATGTAATTCACTATCTTTGGCGAGGCCGTCCTCCCTGGGCGTGCACGTCCTCTTTACCTCCTGTGTTTTACAACCTAGGTAACAGAACTTTCGATGGGGGAACTTCTGATGCACTCTACGGTTTCCTGGTTGAATCCATTTCTGTCTCTAGGAAAAACAAGAAAGGACCTCGAGCTCACAGTATTTGGTTAGTATTCCACTCAAAAGAATGTCAAATTAAGAGGCCGGCAGCGAAGAAGGACATCATTGACCCCATCAGTCCAGGGAACTCGTGGGTTCCACAAGGAGTTAGACAAATTGCTGTAATGGCTGTGACTTAACGCAGACGCCTGCTGCTATTTAAAACTCCACGGCTCTGCGTGCTCGTTATCTTGTTCTCCCTTCTGGTGCCTGGCTCAGGCCAAGTATTACAGGAACAAATCTCCTGGGCTATTTTGAAACCTGTCTTAATAGTCTGCCGCATTTCAAGACGTCTTAATTCTCTCAAAGAGTCTGGAGAGCAAGTAACAGTGTATTATCACTGAGATGAACACAGTGTCCTTAGGTTTCAGTAAAACAAACACACAAAAAAGAATATTTAAAAAGCCAGACTGTACTTCAGATAATATAAACAGGTATTTCTGCACAGTTCACAATGAACAAAAGGGAAGTGCCATTTATTCACTTGTGTGTTAGCACAATGGGGTCTTAGAGATCCATGAATTTAAAGAGCTTTGTTCTACTAGAAATTCAGCTTTAATTTAATCTTGGCAGCATTTGTATTAAATAAGAAGACTTTTCTTTCTCTTTTCTTTTCTTTAGTTTTCAAGAGAGCTGTCATACTGGTTTATAAAGAAAACTGCAAACTGAAAAAAAAACTGGTAAGAATTAATTTTAATTAAAGCTACCTTCACCTGTTATCTTCCTGTTAGAGTTGAATTGCAAAGCCCAGTAAGCACCAACTCTGAGGGTAACTAACAAATCTACCTACCCTGTGAAAGACCTTTGCTTTAAAAGATGCAGACACCCATGTGAGGGCCTACATACAAAATCAGCTTTTATATCCCTGAAAATGGCCCATGTTGGTTCTATACACATGGGAATCTGTGAAACAGTGATTTAAAATGCATTTTACCTTACCCCCGCCCTCACCCCCAAAAACAAAGGTTGGTCTAAGCCCTTTCACCCTTTAGACTTGACATGAGGACATGGAAGACTTAGTTGCCATTCTTGCTTAGAGACCCAGAACTCTCTGCTCCCAAACTCCAACTCTGGCCTTCCCCCACTGAGCACTGAGGTCTTTGAGAACTCAGTGTAAACCTGACTCATCTCTGTGCCCTGAACACTCATCCAGCTGCTCAGAGCCCCGCACACAGGGACATAAGCTTCTATTCCCTGCACCCAAGGCCTCCTGAGCCAGAGCTTCCTTTAATGCCTTTCTTGGTTGGCCTTCATGTTACAGCCCTCCAATTCCCGGCCTGCACACAACTCTGCTGACTTGGACCCATTTAAATTCCGCTGGTTGATCCCCATCTCCGCACTTCAAGTCAGGCTGGGGAATACAGCAGGTAACTATTCTGTGTCAGGCCAGACAAAGCATTTTAAGAGACTTATGGGAATTGTGGAATGAAAAAGTAGGAAAGCACTGTGGTATAGTTTTTGGTGTCTTTTGTAGGCAAAGAAATGAGGACAAGAGAAGTTGTTCTGATGTTTCTTTGCAGACTTTTGGGAGAAACTAAATGCCAGTGGGTGGCTTTTCTTTGCCAAATGCCTCTCTACTGTTTTCTTATTTTTCCCATCCACAGTTCTCAAAACAGTGTTAAATAGCGGTCCCTAAATCTACATTTTTATGAATTTAGAACACACCAGAAAATTCCTTAAGTTTAGGTAGTACTGCAAGTGATGTAAAAACAAATAAATCTTTGACCCTGGAAAATGTTGAGATCTGTCCAGTGCTCAGAACCATGCAAGGGCCAGCAGGCTAAGGCATGCAGTGACGTTCTGGACCCGTTTAATTCTTGTCCTCAATGGGTGGTCCCTATGCATCCCACTGTTTCTTGCGAGTAACAGCCAAACCTGCAAAGACCGGTGACAAATACGGTCCCTTTAACCTCTTTACCAGAGAGATGGGGTCCAGAGGTAGGAAGAAAGCAGGTACAGATAGATGAAAAACTAGCTTAACTAGGAAGTATTTCACTTTGTGAAGATTGCACATAGAATGAGCCACAGAAGGAAAAGATGAGAGTCAGGATTGGGAATGTCTGACTTTTTAAATTGTTGAGTTTTACACTTCACAAACCACAGTTTTTTTTTTTTTTTTTTTTTTATACAGTTTTAAGCTGTTACCCTGGGTAGAGTGCTGTGGCATCATAGCTCACAGCAACCTCAGACTCTTGGGCTTAAGTGATTCTTTTGCCTCCACCTCCCAAGTAGCTGGGACTATAGGTGCTTTCTACAACGTCTGGCTATGTTTTTGTTACAGTTGTCATTGTTGTTTTAGCAGGCCTGGGCCAATGCAAACCCACCAACCTCGGTGTATGTGGTCAGTGCCCTACCCACTGAGCTATGGGCGTGGCCCACACCACAGTATTTTTGACAATTGTAGACTCTTGTTTCCTTTTTCTTTTACACAGGGACAGAAAATAATTCCCTATGGGAACTAATCCACACGAAGTCAGAAGTAGAAGGACGGCCAGAAACCATCTTTCAGCTGTGCTGCAGGTATTACTGACTTTTAAAAATTAAAACCGATGAAAATAAGAGAAAATTATGTCTTTTGAGAAAAGTTTGCTTTTAGCGCCCTTCTGAATTTTGATGACACAGGTTCTTACCTTATTCTCCTGGCCCCTCAAAGGTAACTGAGGCTCTAGCAGGAGAGTGCACTGATTAAATGAATACACATCCAAAATGTACAAGGGTCGGTTTCACCTCCTTTAGTGGGGAGACCTGGTGCACAGGTTGGTGGCTCGAGGGCAGTCCTGCCTGGGTGTGGCAAGGCAGCGATGTGCCACAGGAGCACAAGAGGGCAGGGACGGACACCAACCAGCACTCTGCAGACAGCCGCTGTTCTCTCTCCCCCCAGTGACAGTGAGAGCAAAACCAACATGGTGAAGGTGATTCGTTCCATTCTGCGGGAGAACTTCAGGCGTCACATAAAGTGTGAATTACCACTGGAGAAAACATGTAAGGATCGCTTGGTGCCTCTTAAGAACCGAGTTCCTGTTTCAGCCAAATTAGGTGAGAATTTTGCTAGTCTTGTGCTTATTCAAGAAAACATTATGAGCTTCCCAAAAAGGATCGATGCTTTCATATTGCAGCTGTGAGTCATCACTTTGTTAATGATCAGGGGTAACTTCATTTCCTTTTAAGAGACCTAAACATGCCTCTTGCTCCCAGACATTACTTTATAAAATATAACCACTCCAACCCCAACTTCTTCTTCTGACCACCAGCTGACATAGTCCAGACTTACAACTTTATTTGTTTCTTCCACTAAAATGTACATGAGTCCAGGGACTTTGTTTTACTCACAGCTATATTCTCAGTGCTCAGAACTGTGCCAGGCATCTGGAAGGTCAATACTTAATTAAGATCAAGAAATCTATCCCATATGGCCCCCAACTTCTGATGGTTCCACTTACGACTCTGTGTATTGCTTCACACTGTGGTAAAATCACAAATTCAGTAGAAACCATACTGTGAGTACCCATGTGACCAGTCTTTTTTTAACTTATAATACATTTTCAAAAAATTACATGAGATATTCAACTCTTTATTATATAAAAGGCTTTGTGCTAGATGACTTTGCTCAGCTGTAGGCAAATTTAAGCAGTCTGCACTTTCACGGCAGGTGAGGCTAAGCTATGCTGTTCTGTAGGTGGATTAATAAAGGCATTTTCGACTTTGAACATTTTCAGCTTACCATGGGTTTATTGGGATGCTAAGAAGCATCTGTATACTCATTCTGACCTAGTCAATAAGTTAGCAGGTAAACAGTCCAGATCACACTATTGTTAAACTTTCTGCATGTATGTAAAATTTCAGCTTAAGTTTTACATTAACTATTTTATTATCCTTGTTCATTTTCTGTCTTAGAAAATGTATAACTTCTTTTCAAATCAGTTTGCCCTCTTCAGATTTACTGTGTATTTTCTATTTTCTATTTTCTCCATTTTTAAAATAAGCTGGCCATTGAAAATAATGTGCTGCTTTTTTCTGTAGAAACACAGAAACGGAGTTCCCTTTTCCTTTCAATCCAAGAGAATGGAGTTAGACACACACCTGAAAGATTAAACATCCCAAGTGTCAGGACTCAAAGTTGGTTAGAAATCCCAGCAGAGGCAGTTCAGAGATATAAAGAACTCTTTTCTATTTTTAATCAAGCAACAAGGGAAAAAAAAACAAGGTGAGGTTTGTACAGAAATGGTATAACCTTGACTATCATATCATAGAGTATTTTAGCGAAAGAAAGGGGCCTGTGTTTAAACATTAGTTAACTTTTCAATTTACTCATTGGCCAAAAAAAAATTATAGCCCTTAGATAAGTTTGTAATTTCAGCTAAAAAACTGCATTCCAGTATTCTAAAAATGCTGACTCCCCCAATTTAATTTTAAATAAACACAAGTCAAAAATGTCCCTGTTTATGCTACCTACACATTTTGTCTCTGTACCAGGATAGCTGGTAACTGAAGTCAGATTATAAAATAAAATCTTAATTCAGATTTAAATCTTAGAACCTATAAAGCAAAAGTTTTATGTTGCATAACCTTTGTCTGTATCATAAGGGGAAATGTACTTTTCTCACTGCAGCTTCCTCCAGGTCTTTGAAAGTCCTCAAGAATTCCTCCAGCAGCGAGTGGACCCGCGAGACGGGCAAGGGCAACTCGCTGGACTCGGACGAGTGCAGCCTGAGCAGCAGCACCCAAAGCAGCAGCTGCCACACGGCCGAGAGCAAGCAGGACTCCAAGAGCACGTCTCCCGGGAAACACCCTCCCTCTGGCCTGGCAGACCTTGTGGACAATCTCATCAAAGAGAGTGATATTCTGAGCGATGAAGATGATGACTACCATCAGACTCTGAAACGGGCCAGCCCTACCAAAGACATCGAACTTCAGTTCCAGAGGCTGAGAATCTCCGAGGACCCCGACACTCCTCCCCCAGTGGACCTGGAGCCTGGCACCGAGGCGGGTGAGGGTCGGAAAGGAAGGGAGCAGCCTAGACTGGTCCGTGGGCACTTCTGCCCCATCAAACGAAAAGCAAACAGCACCAAGAGGGACAGAGGAACTCTGCTCAAGGCACAGATTCGTCACCAGTCTCTCGACAGTCATTCGGAAAATGCCAACATGGATCTAAATTCTGTTCTAGAAAGAGAATTCAGTGTCCAGAGTTTAACGTCGGTTGTCAATGAGGATTGTTTTTATGAAACAGAGAGCCATGGAAAGTCATAGTACAGTTCAATCTAGATATGGGTTAAATTGCTCATTTTACTTTTAAACTTGTGCAAAGTGGAAAGTGCAGAAAAACTCTTCATCATTATTGAGTTTTTGTACAGTATACATTTCCCCACAAAATAGTTGTCTTTACAACTTTAAGTTATTTTAATTTATTATGGATCAGAAAACTAGGTGACGGAACTGTTCAGAATCTGTAAATTAGTTTATAACCCTTTTGAGCAGGTATCAAAATGATTTAGAATCTCTAAAATAAAATTGCATTCTAATTATTTTAAGTTAAGTGGAAAAAGTAAGGCTGGGGAAGTTGTGATTAACAGCTTTTAAAAGAATCATTTTTTTCAATTCTCTGGGCATTTTCTTTGAGCTGTTAGTTTTTGCTTTATTTAAAGCATATTTAAGTTATTTTAATGTGGTTTAGGGGCAAAATGTGTAGATACTTCATTTTTGTAAGGTTGTAATAGATGCTGTTTATACTAAACCAGTCATTCCTATGCAGTATATATATTAAAAGAGAGCTTGTACTGTACCTTATTTGATGATATTTATTTTCTCTACCAAGCCGTACAGTAAAAGGAAAATAAGTCACTTCTGGTTATTGGTATTTTCATTGTCATTCTGTAAAGATGAAAGCATAGTCTCATAAAAAGTGCCACACTGCAAATCAACTCCTGGCAGGCTGCTGTCCCCCACAAAGGAGCAGCTAGACTCTGTGACTCTCCTCTTTGTTTCCTGAGTTTTACTCCTTTGCTTGAGTTCTTCTCTGAAATTATACGCAAAGAGGTTCGGGTCTTCATCACACATTTTCCTGTACACATCACAGAGACTCTTAAAATGCGAGATGGAGAGCTGCCTGGGCCGCAGTGTGGGGTCCACGTCCGCCCACTGTAACAACCTGCCCGTGCTTTCTAGGCGCTGTGCTTCAGGGAATAGCATTCTGGGGGAAGAGAGAGAAATCTATTTAAATTCTGATAATAATGACACTTCCTTCTCCCAGCATTTGAAAATGGCATAGTTCCTGACAACTGACACTTGAGGGAGTAGCATCTTTGGGTACAACACACGGCAGCAGGTATGAGGCCCCTGGAGGAGGTTCTAACCTGACTTGTAAGGTGTATGCCCACAGGGAAAAGATGTTCCAAAGCTGAATCAATACATGTATCTTTAAAGTTTAAAGTTAACATCTGCCCAGTTGCATTCTTGGGGGAAGTACAAGCTTGATTTGCCTTATTTTGATATAAAAGTTAGGGTTGTATAAAGTTTACATGTAATTTAGGGTGCAATTTTAAGGTGTACATGAACTTTATGGCCACCCTGTAGGTATCATTCCTGTGACATATCTAGTTTTGCTACTCTATCATTCTTTCTTGTAAAATTAGAAAACAATTGATATTAAAATACTAGTTATGTCCTTTTTAAGATATTTCTGAAGCATCTTTAAAATTGATTTGGAATACAATATTTTATTTATATATTTTTTTGGTGACAGAGTCTTAGCACTCTACTGAGGGTGACATACTGTGGCATCATAGCTCACAGCAACCTCAAACTCCTGGGCTTAAGTGATTCTCTTGCCTCAACCTCCCAGTAGCTGGGACTACAGGCACCCATGAAAATGTCCAGCTGTTTTTGTTGTTGTTTTCATTGTTTAGCAGGCCCTGGCCAGGGTCGAACCTGCCAGCTCCCATGCATGTGGGTGAAGCCCTAACCACTGAGCTACAGTAAGTATTTTAAATTTCGTCTAACAAAACAATCATTGTTTTAAAATGAATAGCAAAACTGAAATTTTGCAAAGTTACTCCTTGATTTATTTTCTTCTTTGAAGTTTCAGAAGTACCTGAGTTCACTCCAAGGCTAGGATGATGTCATGGCCAGTGGAAATAGTGTTTAGTACCAGCTGATGGACCTCTTAGCAAGGAGCTGCATGACCCTTGCCCTGACAGTGTGAGGACATGTAATCTGAGTTCAGCTGCATGCAAGGGGGGCCTGATTATGGTTTCTAGTACCTGGGAACGATTGGTAGCGTGGTGTGACTGAAGGACACCAACAGGTCAAAGCGGGTCCCTATACCTGACCCATACTTCTTTCTACAGAGGACTGTGTATAAGAGATGAATGGGGCCCATGGCTTAGCGGGGGCTTGCCTTGGAAACATCAGGGCCAGCTCTAGGCTCAGGCCCGTCCAGTACTTCCCAAAGCAGAATATACATTTCATTTCCCCTCGCAAATCAGGGTGACCACGTACAATTGTACAAGTGGAGCTCTGCATGGAGGGTGTCACAACTAGCCAGCAGCACGCCCTGGCTGGGGCTGCAGAGTCAGAGGGGGTGCCTTTATTCTGTTTAGCACCATGACAGGCCAATGGCATCTCTGTCACCAGCTCTGCATCTTAAATCACTGCTGGAGAAGCAGGTATTACTGGTTAGGTAGGAACACTGACTTAATTATAGTCAACAAGTGGCGGTTGAGGAGTGAACATGGACCATCTGAAACTGTCAAGAATGAGTTCTATGGACTGCAGGGGTCTCAGGGTGCAGCCACCTCGCCAAACCTGAAGTAGTTTCATGTGCTACCGGGCACTTCACACCACCAGAAACAATGAAAACAAAGCTATGTAAGGAGGTTTCAGAAAATGCGAAAACTGTGCCTATAAACCTGAGCCTCTTTAAACATCTAAATCTTGACTACATTAGATGGAAATCTTTTAAAAATATACTTTCCTGCCTCCTTAAATAGATAATTGGGCCTAGTTAAGTATGCTCTTGACTCTCACTAGATATTCAGTATCACTGTGGTCACTTCGGGGCCCCCCGAGGCAGGCAGCTTAGCCTTGTTTCCTGAAGATGCCCACCTGCCTTTGTGGGGTGGCCAGGCCCTGTCCATGAAAACCCAGTACAGGGTCATCCGCACCTGTGCAGTCACCAGTTTTAGGCTGTACTTTTGATAAAACCAGCCTGTAGGTGCCACCTGAGGATAAACTAAGATTTTGCTTTTCTTCAGTGGCAGTCAAGCTCTGGTCATCACAGGATTTGAACGAAAGGTGATATTCACAGATGGCTTTATGAATCAAGAAAGCAAAGTGCTTAATTTTTAGAAGTGGCTGAAGATTTTATGAAAACCTCTCCCGAAAGGAAAAGGACATTCTTACCCGAGCCCTCGGTGGCAGAATTTCCTTCGGAACTGGAACGCGTTCTGAACGACTTTCTCCACCAGCTTGAACGGCTGCTCTATCCTGGGCTGTATCAGGGGGGTGAAGTGCACCACGCCCACGTCCACCTTCACAGGGAGCAGACGCAGGTCACTGTGGGGCATTACCCGACCCATCGGTTTATCTCAGTGAAGGCAGAGGGTGGGCTGCTGTGAGCACGGCTTTCATAAACAAACCTGTCCCTACACTTCAGTTTCAGCCTCTCAGCCTGTCCCACGTCGGCTTTAGATGACTCCGAGCAATCACAGTTGCTTCATCTGTTCTCCACTGCCACCCCCAGACCCGAGCTTGCTCATCACTTAATTTTAAAGTACATTTTTACAACAGCCTTTTAAAATCAATCCAAATAATTGTTAAAGTCAGTAGGCAGATGACAGCACTAGGGCAGTTCAGCTAGCTCTGGATGAGTAAAGCAGCTGCAGCAGCAGCTCTCACTTTTAGGAGGACGTCAAGACACGGAGAAGGCAGGCGGCCCCAGGGACCACTTAGCACCCAACTCCCCAGAAAGCACATCACTTATTTTGGGTTGACAATGATTAATCAGCTGGACTGAATTTACCAGTGGAGACTGCACAGCCACATAACTTTCTGGTCGCAACTTTGTATGTCCCAGAAGGCACAGGCAGGATGGAGCCACCAAAAAATGTCATTGTTTTGATAGTGTTTAGGTTGCTAACAGCTGTGGAGAATCTTAATTATCAGCAGATAAAACTTTTAAGGCACATCTGAAATGAGATTTATACCCTGATTTATTCTGAAAATGGTCTCATGGTGATTCGCAAGGATACGATGTTCAAAGTAACAAAGGAAAAATATTGAAAGTAAAGACAAGGGAGAAACGGAGCCAGAACAGTCATTGCCCACACAAAAATGCTTACAGAGGGCCGTGGTGTAGGAAATGCAAGTCTCTCCATAACTGACAAAAGCGTTAGTCTTGAGAAATGGCTCCAGTTGCTACTCAGGACAGACCTGGCTGACAGAGCAGTTGAGCAGGCCACAGTGCTGCTCTCCTGAATCCTTCTCGGGAGGACTTGCTTCTAAAGATCTTGGGCTACATCGCTCCTTAAAAATGGCCTGTAATATGATGACAGGAAGGCTGTTTGTTTGGTTTCTAGAGTAGAGGAAAAGTAACTATTTAATGTGGGACTTGGTGGATGTGAAAAGGACGGACAATCGCTCAGCCTCGACGGCCTGCATGGGCAGGAGGAGGAGCTGGTGGGGTGCCTCCCAGGTCTGACCTCCCCACTGGTCAGCTGACCTACCAGACCCACCCCCACTTCCCTGAACAATTCCTGAGCCTGGCTCCTACAGCTGAAAGAAAATTCCCATTCACAAGTACAGTTAATGTCTAGTGGAGGACTCTGTAAAACTCAGTGTCAAAAAAGCTCTTCCAGTAATGTTTCCTGCTTCTGTCGGGGGCAGGGGGATGTGGGCTCCTGGACCACTCTTTCCTGTCTCCCCTCAAAAGCACTTTTCAAATTACTCTGAATGATGGGGCCCATTGTCTCTAGGACCACAGGAAAGCTGCTTGGTAACTATGGCAACATATAAAAAAATACTTTTTACTTAAAATTGAATGCTCATTTAAAATTACAATGGTTATTTTTTCTTCCTTGAGTTTTAAGTCTATTAATGAGTTTGAATATATAAAAAAGAGAAATTGGTATAAAGGCATTAGAAGAACTTAAAACATTCTAGTTTAGTGTTGCCAGCCCCCTTCCAAATCTTCTGGCGATACACCAAAATGACCTACTAAAATTTCAAATGAAGAGATTTATAACGGATTTGAATATTTGCCTCTCTAGCTGTACGTGTCAAAGCTGGACTAGGCTGAGACTGTTTCTCAGCGTTAGCAGCCTTGGCCGTAGCAGGCCCGGGCGTATGTCCTTGTTTGCAGGCCAGGGTGTGTAGGACACAACTCAGAGCAGCATGAGGGACCTGAGTAAGAAGACATTAAATCTCCGATGCTATTACTGCAACTAAGAACTCAAATCAACATGACGTACAATTCAGTCCCTGATGATGACACACCTAAGAGCTAAATCCCTATCCCAGAAACACTAGTGGCCACTGCCTAAGAAAGAATCTTCCTTCAGCACTCTCACGGTGCTCAAAACCATCAAAGGGAAAGTCTACGTAGAGGAAACATGCAGAGGAAGTTGCTTTTCTCATCATGCCAAGATGCAGAGAAGTAACTGGGAGATAAGACAAGGGCTGGTGAGAAAAAAGACTTTGGAGAATAATCTGAGACTTCAGAAACAACATAAGAATTCAAGGTTCGAAGTGGTATCATGGCAGACTCGGGTAGTCAGGAAAAGCGTATGGCTGGTTTGGGAAGCTCCTGGCACCCTCTGATGGAACCCAGGAGGACAGGGGCGTGGGCACGTCATACTCAGTGTCAGGTGAAACGGCAGAGGAAGATGAACGCCTTGGGGTGCTTAGCCCCCCCACCTACTGGGGTCTGCTTACCCTTTAAGCACCTACAGCAGGCCAATGACAGTTCCTTCCACATCACAGCCTTGGGGTTATGACTTCCCCAGGGAAGAGTAGCAGGTCATCAATGCCTATGACATAATTATGTATTTTGTACAAAAATATTAACAAATGTGGATGAAGATCAACTTTCTAGAATTGGTTTATTCTGCCAGTAATCCTTGTCCCAAACCCAATTAAAGGGCAGAATTTCAGGTGTAAAACCTTCAAATTTGGAAAGCATCCTAGGTATTTCAAACTAATGTGTTCAACAAAGATTGACTACACTGTTCGTACCGATCTATCCTTATAATTTGCATTACTATAATAATATTAGAGTCTGCAGCAGTCCTACCCTACTCCTGTTTTCCTATCAACCTTCGTTTTCTCGCTCTTTTTCCTCGTTGGAATCCTAACAAGAATGGATTTAAACAGTCACAAGGTGCTTCCTCTCACAGCATACATGAGCAGTGGGAAACCTGAGGCTGGGAGGATGACAGTGAGCTCCGGTCACCAGCCCAGGGTGAGGGGAAGACACGGAGAGAGACTTTGACTGGTGTAAATTATATATGCAAATATAAATGCATGTAAATTATACCTATTAGTAATAACAACAAGACGAGTCATGCTCTTGGTCTCGAGACATGAAACAATTTCTTTCCTGAAGAAATTTCAAGAGGAACAAGAACTAACAAACATCGAATTAAGATTTTCTGTTATATTTAATCTTTAGTTCCTAGATGAACGTGGGAAAAACATCATTCTAAAACCATGACATTTTCCACAATGACCGTGGAGTCTGTGAAAGAGCAGCATCTGAAGGTGCCTATGCTAAGGGTTCTGTGCTCCTGTGGTGGTTCCGGTGCGTGTCACAAGAGTGGCTTGAAGTGGCCTGGCTGCTCTGCGGGGGCCAAGGGATGTCAGCACCTTTGGCAATTGCCCAGGTCTGGGCACTGGTGCTGCAGGTCCAGAGAAACCCTGGCACCTCAGAACTAATTAAGTTCCTCTGAGACAGTTTCAGTCCAAACAAATTCACAAGGTACTCAATAAATGCTGCCGTTGCTACTCATATTACTATTTAAAGACAGGTACATGAACAAGGATGTTAACATATTGCTTCATGATGAGTCGTAACTGTCCAGGGGATGGAACTCCACACTCAATGTCTGGTCAGTACATTCCTTCCTATAAAAACTACCTGGTGGCGAGCAAGTGTATACAGCTGGCACCATCACAGCCACTGGCAGCAGGCTTGAAAGCCAGTGGCTCCTGCGTGGGGACGGAGCCCTGGATTCTCCGCACTGTCCTGTTACCCACACCCTGACTAGCTCTTCTTTTGCTGAACTTATCTTTTCCTCCAATGTGCTGATGCTGTCCTGTTCCTTTTGTTTCTCCCCTGAAAGGTATTCTGTTTTTTGAAAGCTGAATTCTGTAGCTATTGCAGCTCATCTTTTATGTGCTGAATTGACTAGTTTAATCACCAGAAGTCTGGGGGTGGGGCTCCTCATCCTCATGCACCTTCACCAGAGTCACAGAAATCAGTAAGTAAATGACCCAAAATGACTGCAGTTCTCTAATTCAGTACCTACTCATAAGGGCCCCCTGAACCCAGAGGAAGACCTCTACCGTGTGCGGGGGTTGAGATGGCACGACCAGGTGGGGAGAGGACAGGGCTGCAGAGGGGACAGGCAAGTGGCAGGCATGAGCCTGCATGAGGCCCCGCAGCTGCACTCAGGCACAGCTGAGACATGAGGACGGTGAGAACACCCTGCTCTTCAAAATAATACCCGGAGGCCGCCGCCATGAGACTACAACACACACAAATGTGTGAGCTTGGAAAAACTATGTTATCCTGCAAATGGCACTGAAAAATCCAAAGGCATTGTCATGAAGGCACAGAAAACAAATTCTCATGCTCGTTTCTCATAAAGACACAGAATGTTAACAAAAATGTTTGTAGCTAAGAATGGCCAAATGAGCCAGTCTGGAAAATCAGGTATTAAAGCAAAATTGGCGTTGGAGAGATTTCTAGAAAAATACTTTACTTCTTGACGAAAGGTTCGGCCACACCCTCTTCCTTTCACCAAGAATGTTTACATGAAATTGGAACTGGTATAGCCATTTTGCAGCTGCTGAAGTCAAAATACAAAGACAAACCTTTAAATTTAACATTTTATTTGGGAAGCAAGAACTTTAAATCGGGGCACACACACAGATTGGTTAGTCTTTGGTATGTCTGAAGAATGAAGAGAAGGTTGGGAGTTTAATTTAAGAAAAGCATAATGTACTGTTTTGAAAGAAAGCTCATTGTCACCAAAGAAGCTTCTGGGAGCTGGCGAGCTCGGATAGGTGAGTGACCACAGTGGGTAAAATCAGTCTCAGGTAAAACTGGCCCAGGGTTCCAATGGGCTGTCTCACACCTGGGCTTGTAAAGAATTTAACTTTTGGAACATCTGCTATGTGCCCCAGGTGCTTTTTTTGTCCCAGACTCCTCAATTCTTAATTGGGTATGACAAGAATGACCCAATTTGTGTCACAACTTTCACACAGGCAAGGAAAGCCAAGAACTGAGTTTGAAGGAACAGAAAGGCATCTCTGAGAAGACTTTAAACTGCAGAGCCAGCCTGGGACGCTGCCCTCCAAACACTGTCTATTTACTGTTAGTGAGAGTTTCTGTTATTTGCTCCCTGAAATGGTGACTTTGTTTCCACAGCTTATGAAGAAGACCACCAGAGCTAACTCCTTACGGTGAGACTTAGAAATACTTTTTTCCAAGCAGAGATGGGCTAGTGCTATGTAGTTATAAGAGATTCAAAAATCACAATGTTCTGAGCCTCAATCCCATATTCTAAATAGGTTTAAGACCAAATACCTTTCTATAAATTTATTTTCAAAATGCAGAATGTCAAGGTAGACTGAAAACATGTACAATGACATTTTAGGGTTCTTTTTTCTTTCTTTGAAACACAGTGTCACTCTGTTGTGCTGGGTAGAGTGCTACGGTGTCACAGCTAACAGCACCGGTCAACTCTTGGGCTCAAGAGATCCTCCTGCCTCGGCCTCTTGAGCAGCTGAGACTACAGGTGTCTACCATGATGCCAGCTAGTTTCTCTATTTTTAGTAGAGATGGCGGGGGGTGGGGGGGCTGTCTCAGTCTTGCTCAGGCTGGTCTGGAACTCCTGAGCTCACGTAATCCACCTGCTTTGGCCTCCCAGAGTGCTAAGATTGCAGGCCTGAGCCATTGCATCTGGCAGGGTTCTTTTCTTAATAGATTAAAGATGCCCTTGACTGCATTATGTATATTCAATTATATTGCCAGAATTTATGTTCATGCTTTATCGTGAATCTGTCTCCTGTGCAATATTCCCACTGCCGTTCACTTAGTTCCATCTTGTCTCTCCCATGACAACAGCCTCCCAGAATCTGTCTTGGATCTTGATCTCTTTAAATCCTCCATACCACAGCCAACGTGCTCTTTAAACCACATATCTCACTACAAATAAACTCTCTGATGGTTCATGCTGCCTCTGATGTTGGCTATCAAAGTCTTTTATTAAAGGAAATGTCAACCACCAACATGCTTCCTTCAACCCCAGCAATCCCCAAGCTGCTTCTATTAGGGTGGGGGTAATAAGCCTCTCCTCACAAGCTTTTACTGGGACCAGGTGATGAGAAGATGGAGGGAAATGCTTTAGAAAGTGTTAAGTTCCGTGCAAAGGTCTGGAATTATTCTTTCTAAGAAACTCAGTTAAATTACTGATTCCTTCAGAAAGAAAAGAACAGCCCTTTTGAATATCCAGATCAGCATCACTAATCAACACAACACACAAAGGGACTCACACGCTGTTTCTTTCACAAAGATGGACAAATGAAAACATTTTAAAGAAGAAACTAGATGGATGGACTCTGCATAGTTGCTGGACCCAAAATAGATTCCACATGAGAAGTAAACATTTACATGTAAAGCCACAGAGCATTTGGGATCAATTTTTTCTACAGCTATGCAGCATATAAGGCTTCAAAAATCACAACGTTCTGGCCTCCATCCCATTCCTGCATTTTACTCATTTTATGACCTTAGTCAAAAGTTACTTTTCTGTAGCTTTGTTTTCTTTTCTGTAAAATGAGAATTCAGGTTTGCCTTGAGAATTAACAATCACAACACCTTAAAGAGCACTTACACATGGCCAGAGACTTGGAAATGGCAGATATTATCATTAGCCAAGAGGACAAAACTAGAAGTGCAAAATTATAATATTTAAAATTCTACTATTTAGAAAACACAAAAATTATATTTTTAATCATTCAAGTGTAATTTATAGTTTAATTAACATAATATACTTAAAGCCCATTCCTGAATTAATTCACCCAACAATATTCACTGGACTCCTACTGTGCTACGCACCACTCCCCACACAGGAGGGCAGGAGACTCAGCAACGAACATAGCAGAGGGAAGTCCCTGCCCTTGTCAGGGTTACACTCGACCTTGGGGGTCCAAGCCAATATGGGAACAGAAAAGGGCTCAGAGGTGGCAGAGTTCTTAGAAAGAAAATGATGTGGGGACTGAATGGGTGCTGGGTATGGATCAAGCATGACTTCCAAGACGGAAGGGAGGGTCTGCCATTAATGGACATGGGTGTCTGTGGGGAGAACAGTCTGGGGGTACCAGGAGCTCAGCTTTGGCCATGACCGGCCTGAATTGTTCAGAAGTGATGTGGAAATACAACTTAGGCATTCAGGGACAGGGACAGGCAAGAGATTTATCCAGAAAGTCTCTGTACTTAAAAAGATTTACTTCTCTTTAATATCCATGCCAGAAGGAGGTAATAATGTTGATGAACTACACTTCTCGTTATGTCTTTTTTCCAGCTCCTTTTTTATCTAAGAAATTCTTCCTTGATTAAAGGTCTACAGTTAATGAAAGCTGCTTCCCTTTCAGAAGTTGTCCCTTCTACATTTGGCAATTAATATGGAATAATTGTTTCATCAAGAAAGCAGAATAATCAAAATGTTCTGAAGATAGAAATGTACATCAAAGCACGTTTAACCCTTCAGAGAGCTTCATTATGCTGGTGGTCAGGGTCCACCACTCCCCTCAGGCAGCCTCACAGAGGTACGTCTGCACCCAAACCACAGCAAAGGGCAAACCCAGCCAGGACGCTGGAGGGACCGGCAGGGTTTCTTCTGATGCAGAACTATCAATGCTGTTACCACCAGCACCTGCCAGTCAACTCTACACAGAATCGTTCATGTATCGCCATGAAGTAAAAGTATTATACTATCAAAATTACAAGACTATGGCTGAAAAGAAAATCCACAATTGTTAGATTCCTAAGAGTAACTTGCTAAATGCCAAACTTAGATGAAAACAAACAGAAACTCTAGAAAAACAGAGGAATGACTAATGTCTAACTTGGTTATTACCAGTTGTAAATGTACCTTTTCTGTACTGATGGCTTTAGTAAAGTTACTGCAGAAGGAACAGAAAACAGAACCACCCAGAGGACGGTGATAAGATGTGCCTGTACCAACATTCATGCTCCAGAACCGCAACAGCTGACCACGGTTTCAACTGACACGTCTCAACATATTATTTTGGTATAATTTCTTCACGCCATTTCTGAAGTCTCTAATTCATATAGTTACTCCAGAAAACTTTCTCAGTGGAAGGAATAACAGAAGAAAATTCAAGGTACTTCAAAAAAAGAAAAAAATACTTGCAGGTTTATTGATCAGATTTGAAGCAAGAGTTGTTGCTGGGTTTCCTTTTTTCATTTATTAAAAAAAAAAAAAAATATATATATATATAATTATAAACTTTTTTCTGAATGGTTATTTTGAAAGTTCATCATCTTGTGAATCTTAGTTTCACAGGAGTGAATAAGCCCCAGAATAAAGACAGGCTCAACTATCATTTGCAAAGCACAATCCACATAAAAATATTTTAGACCATATTCTTTCATTTAACTAGGAACATAAAATAATAAACTGTATCTTCCAACACAGATAAAAAGTCAAACGTAAATTATAACTGTGACTAAAACATAATATTAAAAGAAAAGAAAGCCTTTTTTGTGAGCACCCAAATAATTCCTCCTCTGTACACAGTAACACAAAAGCATTTTCAGCTTCCAGGTTTGGACAAATCCTGTTGTAACAACAGCTCCCTCCCTTCCCCGCCCCTCCTTTCTTAATTCTCCCACATCTCAAAAAATGAGATGGAGAACCTGGTATTTATCTTCTAGCACCATCAGCAGTTTTTACCTCTCAGATTTCTATGTTGCCCTTTATTTGCTATTTCAAGCTTACTTGTTGGATCTTTCTAAACATATTCAGAATCTCTGAAGTGAGCCCCAGGTACGTGATTTTTTCTTCCTCCACTGAACTGAGGTTAAGGTGAAGACAGCTGACAGAAGGAGTCAAGACCGTCACTGCGACCGACAAAAGGTATGGAAAATGATAAGTTTCCATAATGCTTAGAAACCTAAGTACGGATCTTCAAATTTTGTTTACTTTGAATAAGTTCTAAATCTGTTTTTAAATATTATTTTTGATATAAATAAATCTTGACAGAAAACTGACTTTTTAAATGAAATCTACTACAGACTTTTGACAGTTCATAAATTGAACATTCTCACGTTCTGTTCCATATGAAATGGGTCCTGGGGCCAGTAGAGTTAGTTCTCTCTGCATAACTAAGTTTGGACACGCAGCCCCTTTGCTTCCTGTCATAGCATTTCTCTGCCAACTGCCACTGCTGAGACCAAGTATGCTTTTATTCTCTACCCGAGAGAAATATAGAATAGGCCACAGACTATATTATGCTTGTGGCCGGAGAGGAAAAAATATCCCATAGCAGTACAGCTAAAAATACTGGTATATTTGTATAAAAGGAACAGAGTGGTGACTTTCATCTTGGAGAATAAATTCTTCCTGCCCAAGTTCTCTATGCAGAGAAAGCATCTCAAGTGCAATACTCAACAGTAAGCAAGCTCTGTGTTAACTAAATGCAGTGTCACACTGTTTGCACTGACTTCTTCTGTATGTAATTTATCACTGCCAGTGCTTGTTAATTATGATGAACAAGCTGTCTACAGGTCTGAATTACAATGAAAGTTGTAAAATGTACTGGTTAACGTGAAGAATGTGTTATAATTGGTAAACTGAGCATACACTGATCAACATGTAAAGGTTATTCAACCAAAGTAGAAAGGAAGAGAGAGAGAGACAGGAGAAAGAGAAAGAAAGAGAGAACGCAGATGCTCTTAGGGAATGTTAACAGCAATCCCATTCTTAAAGAATCCCTGAGCTGAAAATCGTTCCGAGGCAGTAATTTAGCAAACTGGCTGGAATGCTAAAATCCAATCTTGAAAACAGCTATTATAAAACTATAAACATGTGCTTAATTTTTTTCTAGAAGCTTTAACTTTTGTTCTGTTTTGGTCTTAGACATGATTAGGAGTTTGGAAAACAAAAAAGAAATGAACTGCATGACAGGCAAATTCTGAGCACACAAAAGTTTACAGATAAGTCTGACGCTTAAGAACTAAAAATCCAAGAGAAATTTTCTTCTGAAATTGTAGGATTTGCATTTCAAGATTATGAAGAAAACTAGGACAACACAATACAGACAGTCCAAAATCTAACGTCTTACAGAATCAGTGTTTGTACTTTTAATATAGGCATGGATTAGTATTAATTCAAATATTTAACCTAAGCCAGACATCAGTCTTCTTGGTGAGTCATCTGAAGCTAAACCATTTGCCCTATTAACATCCATGGAGTCTCCCCCCACCCCCCGTGCAGGAAAGAAGTGGGTCTCAAAGTTAATGGTGCTTTTTGCCTCCAGATGTAGCAGCTTCTCCAATTCCCGAGGCAGGGAGAGCACTTCTGTAAGATGTGCTGTGGTAAAGGGAGTGAGGGAGGAGGGACAAGAAAGATCCGTGGACACGGCAGACTGGCTGCTAAAGAGTATGTGGCAGGGGGAGGCTTCCTCTTAGAATGTCCTGATCTAATAAAATAATGATGCTCAAGATTGTTATCTGAGGTTTCTTTTAGCTCCAAGATTCTATGAAAATAAATCTGCTTAAGGAAGGAAGAGAAAAAAGAAAAAAGATCCAAATAATTTTAAATATCAACTCTCACATGAGATAAAATAAAAGTACTACTAATAATGTCAATTATAAATTACTGAGAACTTTCTGTGGCTTTGAAATTGTTCTAAGCCCGGGGAATGTATAATTTCTTTAACCCTAAGGTAGAGGTACTCAAATCCTCCCCGATTTCCAGAAGATGACAGTGAGGCACAGAAAGGTATAAAGTCCACAATGACCCAGGCGTTTCAGATTCAAGACCCCACGCTGCCTTTTGTGAAATATGCGAGTCATGATAAAGCAACTCTAGCATATCATTCAAAACTAATTCAGAACAAAAAGCCCAGTATGACAATTATTTCAGAAATCATTATATTTTTCTCAAAGGCAGCAGTAAATACTGACGGACGGTGGACTAGGAATAGGAGGAGGAAAGAAGAGGTCTTCCCGCTTCTTAAAACACAGCCGCCTCCTCCAGAGGAGGTGCAGCGCTTCCCCTCCTCATACAAACTTTAAGAAAATAAACGGTAAAATTATTTTTGGTATCCTTTTGCATACAACCAAATGATGTGGTTACTTCTGGGATATATTTTTGAGATTTGCTGAAATTACTTCTGAGTCGTTCAGAATAGCCGGTTTTGCAGCAGGCTGCTTTGTTTAGGTCAGGAAAGGATTCTGTGCCCAACTAGAATGATCTCACACCCTCATAAATGGAAGACAGTGCCGTAATCGTTCCTATTTGAGTACCAAGTGCTCACGCAGTAAGAATTCTGCAGATGGATATAAACCAGATTTAGGGATAAGTGTGCCAGTGACTCTACTTCTTTCCCTTATTTTTCTTCTCCCTTACTTGAGTCACCTTGGTCACGTGCCTGGCACGTGGTGGCTGTTTAAAAAGATACAGTAAAACCACTTCTTGAATACTGAGAACTTTTCTAATATACATCTTTATTAATCATTTGAAGAGGTAGGTTTAAAATATTTTCTTTCTTATTACCTATAGAGTATTATTTAAAATAGATAAAGAATTTCCCCCTTTATTTTTTCATCTTATTCATTTTTTTAATTTCCAAATATTAACAGGGTATAGAATATTTTCATTAAAAAAAAAAAAAATCATGCTTAAGAGCCCCCAATGCTAGGGAAATTATCAGATCCTCCAGATGGAGTTGGAAGTGTCTAAACTAACATGGTGCATACCCACTTTGCAGCCAATTTCAGCATATTTTGAATTTTAAGAAGAACAAAGTGGACAGCTCCTTTCTTGTGCCCTGTCTCCAGCACCACCCATGCATGCTCACTCCGGGAAGGACCGTCCTGAGGTCGGGTGGGAGCGTTTCTCCTCCTGGCCTGCAGTGTCCTCCTCTGCTGGTGGGGTTGGCGGGGCAGGGGACTCAGATGTGTTCTTGGCTCCCACTCGAAAGGGAAGGCTTTGTGTTTATTCATTCTTTCCCTCAATCTTAATTTTGTCTTGTTTCCCTAGCGTTTGTTATTTAGTTCTTTGCTACAGAGAAATAGCTACAATTTTGACTGAGAGCCATCGTTAACTGAGGACACAGTTAACAGCACCATCATGGCCTCGGCGGGTCTCCAGCTCCTAGCCTTCATCCTGGCCTTGTCTGGGGTTTCTGGGGTGCTCACAGCCACACTGCTGCCCAGCTGGAAGGTGCACGTGGACACGGGTTCCAGCATCATCACGACCATCGTGCAGGTGCACGGGCTCTGGATGGACTGCACGTGGTACAGCACCGGGATGTTCAGCTGCACCCTGAAACACTCCATTCTGTCCCTTCCCATTCACGTGCAGGCTGCGAGGGCCACCATGGTTCTAGCATGTGTGCTGTCTGCTTTGGGGATCTGCACTTCCACAGTGGGAATGAAATGCACTCGCTTAGGTGGGGACAGAGACACCAAGAGCCATGCTTCCTTTGCTGGAGGGGTCTGTTTCATGTCTGCAGGAATCTCCGGCTTGATCCCAACAGTGTGGTACACAAAGGAGATCATAGCAAACTTTGTGGATCTCACAGTTCCTGAGAGCAACAAACATGAACCTGGAGGAGCTGTCTACATAGGGTTTGTTTCTGCCCTGCTGCTGTTTATCTCGGGCATGATTTTCTGCACTTCTTGTGCAAAAAAGAGTCCAGAAGCTTGGCCCTACCCAGCGGGGCAGGAGCACATCTCTCCCACACAGCTAGAGAACAGCACTGAGCACAACCTGAAGGATTATGTGTAAATAATCACATAATGTACACAGAATGAAGCTTTTGGGAACCTCCTAGAACTTTATGTAAAAAAAAAAAAAAAAAAAAAAAAAAAAAATCAAATTATGCTTAATTTTCTTTATAAAGAAGAGTGTAAAATATTTGAAAAACTACGGGTTGTTTAAAATGTCAACCAAATTATCATACACAACAATTATATCTGTTTTAGATTTATTTTTCCATTTCTGTTTTCATGTATTAAAGTTTTATAAATGAAAGAGATTTTCTGATTATATCCATGTAGCAATTAATTGATAGCTTTTATTTCCTTTTCAAAATAACTTCTTGATACATATTCTGAATTGGATTTTGTAAAAGAACTAAACCACCAAGTATAAACAGTTCCTTGCCCTTGTGTTAATCAGGAATGTCATCTATTTTTGATGTCTGGCTGGCGACCCCAGAGTAACTTGCTTCTGTTTTAAAGCCATAGTGCATGAAGGTACAGAAGGAACAGAAGAGCTGTCCATGCCACTCAGATCCTGCCCAAACCACCCACCCCAAGTCCTCACTCACCTATTGTGACCAGCTGCCTCTTTTTTTCATTTTAGGAAACTATCCATATGCATTTCAAGAGCTGACAATATTACACACAGACTAAGATTAGGCAGAACTAAAGAAAAGAAGCTGATAAATGCTAGCACAGCAAAGGAAAGCCAAAACAAACACAAACTAAAATCTCCAGGACTTTTTAAAGCATTAAGTACAAGCTAAGTGATAAAAGAATAAGTTTGTTTTAAAATGCCCAAGAACTCCCCTCTTCTGCTTCTAGCTAGATGAGTCTTCAGATTAAGTTATTTTGGGGGGCTGGGCGTGGTGGCTCACGCCTATAATCCCAGCACTTGAGAGGCCGAGGTAGATGGATTGCTTAAGTTCACAAGTTTGAGACCAGCCTGAGCAAGGGTGAGACCCCATCTCTAAAAAAATAGCTGGGTGTTGTGGTGGGCACCTGTAGTCCCAGCTACTTGGGAGGCTGAGGCAAGAGAATCGCTTGAGCCCAAGAGTTTGAGGTTGCTGTGAGCTGTGTCCACCACAGCACTCTATTGAGGGCGACAAAGTAAGACTCTGCCCCCCCCCCAACTAAAAAACCAAGAACAGTTCAGTTATCTTACAACAATTTAGATTTACTCCCACCCCATTTAGTTTCATTTATTAGTATTTGGATGATAAAAGTTACTTTCAAGTTGTCATTTTTTTCCCTTCAAATTTGATTCACGTTAACAAAAACACTGCTGTTCTTATGAGCAAGCTGCTTCAATTAATTGATGTAAATGTGATTTTAAAACATAATGATTTTAAACTGTAAGTTAAATTATAATACATAAATCAAATAAATTTTAACAAGAAAAATTGGATTTTCTATAGGTGCAAAGGAAACACTGCATGCTGTGGCTTCCAGGGATTTGTCAACTTAAACTTAGACACTGTCCATGATACTATAGTAAAGGGGGGACCAGACTATTTCCTTGTACATTCGTAACTCATGAAGTGGGGAGGATGATCTTCTATGTGAGTAAATAACTTCACAAGTAGAGACTGAAATATTCTTTTTTGAGTAGTCAAAATATTATTTTGCACATAAAATGCCACATTAAAAAGAATTCTGGAAACAGAATATTTTTATGAAAATTAATGTGGTAAGACCACTCTGACAACTACCCGGTTCTCTCACTTCGCCTGCTGTGACAGCGCCTTAGTCTATGCAGCGCATAGTCCTACACTAAATGTTCACATTATGTAAGCTGTATAATTCTCGATATATTTCAAGTAATAGTTTTTATTTAGCTTTGGAATATTTTCCTGCTAAGTAGATAGACGAGTGTTTTAAAGTCTCAAATAAGCAGCCATTTTATCTTAAATAACATCCCAATTCACAAGTCTATGCACACTGGAAATGGCAAGAATGGAATAAACTATGGTGGCGAGCCCCTCCATCCCTATGAACTCCCCCTGCCGTGTTCACTCCCTCCCTCTGCTATCTTCCCGCCTCATTCTCTTGCCCCAAGCTCCTAGCTCGTTGTTTAGGACTCACTCAGGACCTGAGAAGTCTGTGGCCTGCATTTCTGCTCCCAGGAAATGCTCTATTTAGACAAATCACGAGTTTATATGATGTATCTCCAGTTAGGTTGGGGGGACAAAGTGCCTTTTTTTAACCTCTGTGCAGTGATACGCCACACAGTGCTTCCTACCACATGCCAGTCCTGGTCTAAAATCCTTGGCATACACTGACCTGGCAAAGCCTCCCAAAGACTTTACCCAGCAGGCACTATTCTCAGGAGTTTACAGGAAACAAGGCAGAAAGGTGTTAAGTATGTTTCCTAACTTGCGAGACGTCATAGTATAAGTAAGTGGGAGATGATTCAACCAGAGGGAACCAGATTCCAGAATAAAACCACCTGGGTGCATGGTTACACGGCACATATTATATTACTTAACGAAAGTTTTGTTTTGCTCATGTGAAAATAAGGATAAAAATGGCACCCGTCCCTAGAGGTGTTGTAAGGATTAAATGAGATGACATACACAAAACAGTTCATGCACAGAAAGCCCACAGTGAGTGCTCCCCGACAGCTCTTAGGCTAACCCAGTGTTTTTCAATGGTTGAGGTCAGCTTGCAGGGGACATTGGATGATGCCTAGAGACATTTTTCATTATCACAACTGAGATGGTATGACTAGAATCTAGTTGGAGGCGGCCCCGAATGCTGTTAAATATTTCACAGTGCCCAGGACAGACCCCAACAACCAAGAAATACCTGGCCTACAGTGTCAGCAGTTCTGAGGCTGAGGAACCCTCAGCCTGTATTACAGGAACCCTCTGAGGAACCCTCAGAACTGTATTACATACATAATTTATGTAATATACTTAAATATCTCTTTATCTTCAATTAAAAAGTTACCAACATAAGCAAAAAACAAACAACCCCCCCGAATAACAAGCTTATTTTTTCCTGTGGAGACTGCGTGTACATCCCTATATCTCCATCTCTATCTATCTATCTATCTATCTATCTATCTATCTATCTATCTATGACTAAAGATCTCATCTAGTAATTCTGGCAAAAATGAGAGACTTAAGTCAGAAGAATTGGGTATAAGATTAGGATGTGTTTGGGAGAAATAAAAGTGACTACTGACTAGTTGTGAGGTTAAAGGTTGGATGGCCCAAGGAGATGAAGGCGTCATTAGCCAGCACTGAACAGAGCAGAAGGGCTGGCCTGGGTGCAGACACAGAGGCAAGCTCGGCTTTGGACGTGGACTCCAATGCTTCCTTCTCAGCACATCTCTTTCACTACTGTATTGTTAGCTATGTGACTTCTGCATATGCTACGTTTTTTTGACTTTTGAGGAGAATTACATCATAGCCTATAATTTTGCAGAAAACTGGTACATACCTCATCATTATCTTCAGTAACTTTTATATTCATTTCATTGCATGTATAAATCCATGAAAGTATCATCTGCAAAAACGCCATTTTATTTCTTCCTCCCTTGGATTTATAATATTGCTTATTTTAACCTTAAGTAGTTACAACAGCATTCCTAGTACTAAATTAGAATTGTACTAATAAACATTCTCATCTCTAGTTAACACTTTTTAATCTGACCTTTAAGGAGGACGACTCTACTATTTCTCTAATTATAAACTGGCTTTTGCTCTGTATGTATTTTTTATTTTGAACTTATTCACTTTCAAAAAGAATTTGAGGCAGTTTACAATAAAATTATAGATAAGTATGATATAAACCCCCTGATAAAGGTTGAAGACTGAAGTTATAAAGAAGAAGAAAAAATGCTATTAAATAATCCTAGTTGAAGCATGCTAAACCAATTAAATATGAAACTTAATTTAGCACCTGCAAGCAATCAAGGCAGAGAATGCCACATCAGCAATCTCACAGTGCTGTCTGCTAGCAGGAACCTAGGGAAGATGCTGTTAGGGCCTTGCCTCAGCTACTTCCACTGGGCGGGTGCTGGCAGTGTAGGGTGCTAACGGCTCACAAACTTGGAGCTGCTTCTACTGAGAGGTCACTGTCCCTCTGATCCTGAAGGAGCCACCAGCCACACACTGACTGGCACAGAGGTCCAGAGGCCAATCCCTTGCCTCAAGTGAGGACTGACTCTGGCGCGATTTGTGCTCTCCCTTTTCCCGCCGTGGACCAGGCTGCAGCCAGTCCCCAGGAGGGACGATCGTCTTGCTTCACTTTTCGCTGCCCTCTCCTGTGCCCTCATACCCCTTCTCCTTTAGAGCCTTGCTCAATACCTCAAAGAAAACAAAATTCTTAAAACACTTCATTTAGGAGAATGTTCTCCAAATCTGTCCATGTAAATACAAAAGACGTAAAGTCTCCATCTTTTATGGCTGAATTGTACTCCATGGTACACATATACCACAGTTTATTAATCCATTCATGGGTTGATGGTGGTCGGACTGTTTCCACATCTTTGCAATTGTGAGGTTGTCTTTTCTTGTAAGTAGGAAAGTATTTTGGGCTCACATTTCAGGGACTACACTAGAGAAGTAAGAGTGAAGTCTGGCAAGAATTTAGTTCAACTCATCAGAACAGGATTGTAATAGTTCCATGGCAATAAAAGTTTTGCCATTAAATCCTGATTAAGTTAATCAAAAGACCAAAATAACTGAATAGAACATTCTCAGAGAAAAAAATCTGACAGTGGTTATAAATAATCCCCTACTAATACCACAAAAGAAATTCTCTGAATCAAATTCTTGAAGTTTTGATTAAGAGTAAGTAATGGATGTTAGTAAATTTCTTCTGAGCACTAACTGCCCTTTCTCAGTCATCCTCAGAATCTGCTTGCACGTCTGTTTCTAGCACTTGGTTTCTCACACCTTGTGCTACAGTTATCTGTATCTCAGACGTTCTTCTTGCCTTCAGAAGGTTTTGCCAGCATGATAGCCTTGAACTATTTTATTTATTACCTCTGTAAAAACTCTTCCCATTTCTTATTTGAGAAAACGAATTTAACAATTCTGTTCAATGTGACTATCAGTAAAATATTTTCTGGCTTTTCTCAGAAAATTCCTTCTCTGCCCTAATATGGTAAAACTATTCAGAATAGCAAAGAATTCTTTTAGAAGTAAAATTTAATCATTTCATGTGTTTCCTTTATCATAATATTTTTCTCTCTTCCTTAATAATGACTTTGCTAGGTTATAAATAAATCTGTCTGTAATATTTACAACATCATGAAAAGCACACACAAAAAACTGCTATGTGTGTAACTTGCCAAAAAACAAAATATCCCTCAATAAAAAGAGAATCAAAGATACAGCTACCTTTTTCCCAAATAAATAGTTCCTTGAGGCCTTAATCCCAGAGGAAAGGAATTTTAATTAACAAACTACATGTATACTTTACTCTAAATCAAAGATAGACTTGATAGTAACTTCTGAACAACATCACTCTCTCAACTAGGCAACTGAAACAGAAACTTTCTTCTAAAAATATTCTAACATCCATTCTAAAAAACTCGGTTAAATTTAAATAGCCCAGAGATTCTGGAGTTCTGGTAAGCATTTCATAACTAGAAAAGTCTGAGTCAAGATCTTGGGTTCTGGCATAATGGGTCTTACAGCACTTAAAATTCATACACACACACACACACATGAATGACCAGAAGAAAGCAAGCTCTAGGGCCACTTGGTGTTTTTCATTATAATGGAATTCTGGGAGAAAAAGTCCCTAGAAGCACAAATGTGTTAAATTTGATGATAACCTATGAGGGATCTCTAGTCATCATATTATTTCTAGGATCCAACTATTTTGGGAGAAGCCAATAATGACTTACCTAAGCTTGAGTTAGAAAAGCTGACAATTAATATCTGTTAACATTTGTGGAAGATGGACTGGATTCCTACAGTCACCGGGAAGCTCAGCTAATGGTGGTGGACAGATGGCAGGGGAATTATCAAGGTGGCAGCAAAGAACATGGAGAGTGCCCAGACCGTGCTTCAAGACAGACAAGTAGATCTAACACTATCTGTATCTAAATCTGTAAGCCACACAATACTAATTTTTGTGCTATTTTTATTTATGAAGGACAAATGACTTAAGAGAAACTCTGCAGGACTTTATATTTGAGAGTTTTAACAACCAGGGAGAAATTTCTATTCCTTCCTGGCCTGTGAATTCCCAAAGGTGGACTCATTTGGTGAGGCCCAGCCCCTGGGCCTTGCCAGCATCAGATGAGTAAAAGGTGAGTTCATACACATGCCCTACAGCGGCTCACCAAGCAGTGCTTTTGCTAAAACAGACACCAACTTGTGTATTTTTATTTTTGGCAGAGAAACTTTGTTTCTGTAATTATTGCTTACTAATGTAACCAGCACATAACAGTCAAAGCCTAGTTTAATACCTATTTTTCCACAGATGACTTACCACAAATAATATTGACAAAATAAGGTAAAAAAATACTAACAATGTTTGTTGTAGCTCTAGCTAGACAACTCTACCAGAAATCACAAGTATGTGATTTCCTTTTGCAAGGATTAGTTAGGTGACCATGTAATTTATCCTCCACACAGGGACACTTTTAAGCACAACAGAGGATGATGATGATGAGGGTGACAGGATACTCCACTACGAGGGAAACCTGCGTAAACCAAGACATCCTGTCTCCCAATCTAAGGGGGAGAAGATCAGAATAAGAACTTTTCATATTGTGATTTCTGTGGTTCTTACTCTGGAGCAATAAAGAAAAAGTTATGGCACAGTTTGCATATAAATAAAAGGTAGATCCCAGAGATTATTTTTTATGACACATCCTCAACAGAAAAAAGATTGCAACTCTAATCTTAATTCAAATACTAAAACAAGCAGAAACTCACCTCTGGTTTTGGGAGAAAAGCTTGGCCTGGAATCGTGAAGACGTGCCGGACACTGCAGAGGTACTGGGCCATGACGGAAAGGCGGCTGCGCTGCTTGCCTCCAGTACTGGCCGTGAGTCTCTACCCAAGGACAAAACGAATTTAGTTAGTCTGATCGTTTTGAGCTAACATTCTGTTACCTCTGAATACTATGTGGATTTTTGAGAAAATTTTAAAAGCACAGGCTACATGTTATATGATGTTTCCTCCAACATCAACGGAAGTACACCTGAGAAGTGTGAGTTACATCACATAGAAGGCACTCAAAAATCAGAGAAAACTTCCCTACCACAAGCACCGTTCTATTCTATGGCAGAAGGTCCTACATAAAACAAATATTTGATGAAGACGTTAGTAAGCATAACAAAGAATTAAAGATGCTTAAACAATTTTATGAATCACCTCAACTTATGAATGAACGTTTTTAATGGTACACTTTTCTTGATTTAAATGTAATTAACCCTTGAATATTTAAATCCTTAGACACTGGCTGTTCATGACCAATGATTTTTGTATAAAGCTAGAAATCCATTGTTTTAAGTCCATAAACACTTTTATTTTAAAATTAATTAGGTATACCCAAATTAACAAATGCAAGGCAATTTCAATCAAATCCTTGTAGAACTTTACAAAAAAACCTTTAGTTTTCACATATATTATATATTTTTTAAAAATACAATTCCATATAAAATTTATATAAGGCCAAGAAGGACTCAGATAGTCCTAAAGGAAACCAACAACGTGGATGCGCCCACCCCACAGGCTGTCAAAGGGAAGGCTGTGCTGCCCCGGCATGAGGAGACCGAGGCAATGAAAACTTTAGAAACAGATCCAGGCATACACTACAGATGAGATGTAGCAACTGCTAACGGGAAAAGGAAGGATGATTCAATAGGCAATATGGATATAATTAGGAAACTATAAGAGAAAAAAGTAGGTCCCTACCTTGTACCATAACCAAAAAGAAATTCTCAGTGAATTACCAATAAGTGAAAAGCAAAATTCTAACATTTTTATCTACAACCCCCATGGCAGGGAATTTCCTAAAGATGCTAAAGCAAAAGCTATGAAAGAAAAGACTGATATATTTTGCTCTATCAAAGTTAAACATTTCTGCACAATAAAAACACTACAAAGACAAGTTACAGACTCAAAGAAGTTATCTGAAGCTCATATATGTGACAAAAGCTAGTGTTCAGAATACAGAAGAAACTCTAACACATCGATAATCATTAAGATAAACAACTGGTGGAAACTATAATAAGGGAATTCACAGAGAGAACCCTAAATGAACCAAAACCACAGACCACACCCAAACACATCACAAAGAACCACAATGAGATATAATCTCATACTCATAAACAGAAAAATTTTAAAAAGGACTGGATAGAACCTAGTATTGGTGAGTATGTGGAGCTATAGGAACTCTCACACACTGCTAGTGAGAGAGGAAATCAGTACAAGGTTTTGGGGCATAATTTGGCCATAAACAGGACAGCTGAAATTGTATCAGCCCTGTGACTCTTTAGGTCTGTATTTGGCGCATCCCCCGGAGAGCAGTGTATATACTTACACCAGGAGAGATGTTCTAGAATGTTCACTGTGGCACTATGGGTAGTATTAAAGAAAGTGAAAAACATGTATAAAGGTCCAAGGTAAATGAATCAACAGTGACAATGTTGACAATGGAATATGAAATAATAATTAAAAATGATTAACAGGGGTTATCAACATAGGTCAAATCCCCAAATAGGGTAAAAAATAATTAGGACACAAAAAACATGTGTGGTATGATTCACATAAGATGTCAAAAGATCAGTCCTTTTCCTTACTGTGTGTTGTGTCTGCAAGCAAGCAGAAAACATGCATGGGAAAGTGATTATCAATCTTAAGATAGTACATCTCACAGGAGAGAAAGAAGGGATAGAAAAAGGTTCCAAACATATCTGCAATATTTTATTTCTTTAAAAAAGATGAAAAACATGGCAATGTTTAAATTGGACAAAACTGAGTTGTGGATTAAAAAAATATCAGGCATGCTTATCTTTCTAAAATGTATCTTCCTTCTGTGTGTTCTCAGAGCTCAAAGGACATCCTAAACCTCTTCTGAATGATTCAGAACCAACAGTAAAAGTAGTAGTGATTTCTGGAATAATCTTAGGGCTAGGTGGGCAGGCAGGGGGTTCCACTGCTCCCCAGTCCAAGGCTCAGTGCTTTCTGAGTCACATCCTCAGATGCTGGGTTTTCTTGGCACTGGCTGTGCCCACCTATACTAATAGTCTCTTTTATTTTATTGCTTCTAGCCTGCCATGGGCATGAAAACCACATGTAAGTAAGATTAAAAAATAGACTGTGTGAGATGCTGAGGAAATTTCCTGTGGGCAAAGTTGTTGATTTTTTAGCCTCTTTTGTTACCCAGAAGTCACCCCAACATTATTTAATTTTAAATCACCTGGTTCTTCTCTGTATTTATAGAGTTGAAATTATTGGGATAACAAGTTCAAGGTAAGTGATGAGCTGCTATAGCATATAAGACAAAACATGTCTTATATAAAATGTAATATATATATTTATATATAGAGAACATGTCTTATATAAAATGTAAAACCAAGAAAGGTATAACTCTCAAGCAAATACAAAAACATAAAGGCACGTAACAGAAGTACAGATTTAAGTTAAGAATAAGCTTATGGATCAAATAGCCAAAACTATTTCTAGTTCTTGTTTAAGAAAAAAAAGCAGCATAATTTTTCTACTAGCATAAAATTTAAAATTTCAAAATGCATATAAATTTTTAACATCCAACTGGCACAAATTCAAAGCATATCTTTAAATGAAAATCCAGAATGAACATAATTACAAATTAGAAAATAAATCAAAAATAATGCCCACATTTTTGAAATTATTATTTCATCCTGGATTTTCTTCTTCATAGCTAACTTAAAAAAAAAAAACAACATTTTTTTCTTTTCTTACATACATTTTCTTTTACTTATTTTATTTTTATGGATTCTCTTACTTTATAAAACCTTGTGTTAAGGGCTGGTTTTTAATAGATCACAGCAAGGGAGCTATTCTGCTATGTACAAACCACTAACATAGTTAATTCTTTACATCTGAAAGGTGAACTTCCACTGGTGCATTTAGAAGAATTTAAAAATCACTAACTAAAAAGCAAACCTGTAAGGCATGAATCCTAAGTATTCTAGTTGGCTGTAAAGACACATCGAAGTCTATTTCACTTAGAATGCTACATACACATCGAATACTATCAGGGGATGGAGTGTCCCACCTAATCCATTAGCTTGACCCATTCAATCTTTGTAGTGAATATTCCCAGGTTCTAGAGATGAAAACAAATGAATCATACGTTTTAATTTAGAAAAAAGCATCACACACAGCTGTCTCTGACTCATTAAGAAAAAATTCATATCACAGACCAGAAAGCTCTACAGAAGACTTCATTAAAAGCTAGCATAAAAGTTAAATGGTCTATCAACCATTCAAATATACTTTGCCATTTTCATGACAGATATATTATAGGTAAAGCTAAGAAAATTCAAAATCTGTGACAAGATACTTAACAAATCTCATCTAACCTCTTTTTATCTCATTTGCTGTTACACAGCCAGATTCTATTTTATAAACTGTAACTTTGTACAGTTACAGTGAATGAGCCTTAAGTGAAAGAGCCGAATTCCTACATTTAAATCTTATAGTTCTGGAGAAAGGAAAGAGAACGGTGTTTATTTATTTCTATCTTATAACTCACAAAGCCAAACAAAGTACATGTTCGAAAGGGCTCTCTGTGACCAAAATACGAACGCACATAAGGACCACATGGAAAGCAAACAGGGAACATCAGAAAATGCTACAGTTTGATGAGAATACTTCAGACTGTGTATGAAACCAGCACATTGTACCCCTTGACTGCACTAATGTACACAGCTATGGTTTAATCAATAAAAAAAAAAGAAAGAAAATGCTGCTATTATGTTCTTCCTTCCACTGACACTTCCACTTGTAAACTGTGAAAATCAATCAGGGGACCAGGGCTGCCCATCCTTCTAAAGCAGTCCATGAATTATAGACTCAGTATATAAACTATTCTCAATATTCACGCAGTAGGACCAAGTGGAGCTCACAAAGGGCCGGGATGTTTGCTTTCTTGCCAGCTAAAGGAGAGGCCTTGAAATACACAGCGTGGGAGGTGGACTCCTTAGGAACGTTTTGATGTAGTAGTGAGGCTCAATTAGTTCCAAATTAAAGGCTACTCTAGATCCACCAGAATGATTAAAAAAAAAAAAAAAGCCTCAATTTTCAGGTACCTTATCTACGTTTGCTAAAATAAAACCCAACTGTCAGCCTAATATCACAAAACCCAGCCTTCAACATTTTAATGAAAATTCTTACAATATCTGATATCTTGTCAAAAATTACAATTTCTGTGAAACAGCAGAAAAATGGGATTATAGTATGGATGGGAAAAAAATCAATCAGTAAAACAGTATAGGAATGGCAGAGGTAACGGAGTTAGTAGGCGAGGGTCTTCAAAGAGCTCCTGTAAATATCACACATCTGCACAAAATGCCAAGGAAAACAAGAATCTAATGAGGAGACGGGAGATGTCAGAAGACCTGGGTGGAACTCCCAGAGATAAAAATAAGGCCCTGTGAATGAGAATAACAAACAAGACACTGCAGAAAAGAGCAGTGCATCGGAGGACACAGCAACTGGAACTAACGTTTATGTAAGTGAGTTACTCAAGGTTTGTTGTTTTTTTTTTAACATAATAGTTAACCAAATATCCACACTTTTACTTTTTTCTTCACTGATGATGTCTGATCTGACCATCATCACATAATAAGCTGTCTGCTTCCAGGCCTTCTCATCTAGCCACTGTTCTGTCTCATGCCTGGATTATTAAAGCTTCCCATTTCATAATCCCAGCACTCTGGGAGGCCGATGCATGTGGCTTGCCTGAGCTCAGGAGTTTGAGACCAGCCTGAACAAGAGCAAGCCCCCATCTATAAAAAATAGCTGGGGTGTTGTGGCAGGCACCTGTAATCCCAGCTACCTGGGAGGCTGAGGCAGAAGATCACTAGAGCCCAAGAGCCTGAGAGTGCTGTGGGCTATGACTCCATAGCACTCTACCCAGGGCAACAAAGTGAGACTATTTTTAAAAAAAAAAAAAAAAAAAAAAGATTAAAAAAAGCTTTCCATGTTGGCATTTGACAGGCAAGTCTTTCACCATTCTTCTTTTTCAACATTTCTTACGTGTTCTTCAGGATGACCCTTGGAACGTCACTACATTTCAAGATAAATTCTTTGCAGGAATTTAATCATATTAAGTGTACAAGGTATACAGAGTTATCTGTAAAAAAAACTTCATGGTAATCATTTTTCCTTCCAGGGGTGTGATCTTTTTCTTGATTTATCTCAATGACCTTTTGATACTCTCAGTAAGGTTTTTGTGGTTATTTTTATATAGGTCTTTCATTTTTTCTTAGATTTTTCTAAGTAATTGTATATCTCCGAATATTATTTTTCTTCATCCCATTCCAATAATCACATCTTTTATTTGCTTTTCTCTCTAATGTATTTAATTTTCTTTTTATCTATCTCTAATTTAATTGCAATGGATCCCAAATTTAACTTCTGTTTGCATGTATGCAAACTTGATTGGGATTCTATCAGATTCACCTCACTGACTGGCTCCGATCTGGACTGAGTGCTCCTCCTGAGGACTCCCTTCCCTGTCCTGTTAGGCCCTCTGCCCCCTGCGTTTCATGTCACTTTCTTCTTCAGGTCGCTAATCAGACCAAAGCTTAGGAGGCTCCTGCCATGGCAACAGAAGTGCTGACAGAGATCAGGGAGGGCAGAGCCGGGAATAAATGAGGCCAGGCTAATTTGGATCCATATGGTAAGAACAGTAAGATCGGCTTCTATCCTAGTCATACAGAGACATCACTTCCACAAGGATTATGGATATAAACTTTAAAGGTAAAACATAAAGTTCTGAGTATAATTGAAGAGTATCTTTGTGAGCTCAAGATATAAAAGGATTTCTGCAACAAGACACAAAAAACACTAACCATAAATTTAAAATTAAGAAAGCTTGCTTGCTCTTCAAAGACAATAATAATAGGCTATAAAGTAGAACACATTTTTAACACATTTAACTAATAGTATGGAGAGTTCTCAGGAACCAACAAAAAAAAGATGAGGAGCACCTTTCAAAAGAACAAGTAACCTCAAAAGGCCAGTCACCATAAAATTGGTGCTCAATTTTACTACAAACCAGCAAAGACAGAGTAAACCAAAACATCATACTGCTAACCTCAGATTAATAAAAACATACAAGTCTAGCAATAGCAAGTACCAGCAAGAATCTGTTGCAAACTGGACTCAAACATGCTACTGGTGGGAATATAAACTAGTGTGATGATTCTGGAGGGTAATTATCTAGTAAGGGTGCAGATCTGCAGTTCCACTCCCAGGTACACATCGTAGAGATGAGAAATCTTGCCCATGTGTCCCAGTTGACATAAATCTAAGAATGTTCACGACAGTTTTGTTTGTAATAACAAAACACTAAAACTAATTCAGGGTCCCCAACAGGAGAGTGGGCACATAAAGAAGGACACAGTCAAACATGGTTAGTATAGATAGCTAGGTAGATAAATCAGCTACAGAGATACGTACCCTCAGCAAATCATATACGTGATGTTTAGTATAAAAAGAATATGTACTATCTGAGTCCATTTGTCTAAAGTTCAAAATGGACAAAACTAAAGTACCTTAATTACATGGATACAAATCTATGTGATAAAACCCTACAAGGGAATGATCTGTCCAAAATTCACAGTACTGACTAGCACGCTTGTTGAGTGCACAGGAGACACCATCAGAGTGAGGGGCACAGGAGAGTATCAAAGGCACTGCTGATTCAGTCAGCAGCTCGGGTAGTGGGGGCTCAGGTGTTCTTTCATCTATAGCTTTTGGTATCTATGGGAGGTCCTAGAACCGATCCCTCGTGGACATTGAGGGACAACAATTTTATATGTCATCAATTTTTTAAAAAGCAACTTACAGACTGCAGATCCCCTCCGTAAACCTCTGCATCTCAAAAACCACCCCTGACCACCCTGGAGGTTTATCTCCTAGAAAGTGAACTCAGACACCACTGCCCGGGACACGTAGGCATAGCTGAGGTGGGGGGGTAATTCACAGTCTACATGCCAGATAAGGAGACCCCAACCCTCTTTCCTTTCTCAGCTCCAAACTGATGATTATATCCTTCAACTATTATCCTATTGAGTGCAGAAACCAAGTTTAAGATACCACATCCCAATCCCCACGTATGAGTGTAGGGCCAACATCACCCAGCTGCTGTCTTTTTCTAATTGTGTCTATGCTGTCGTGTCCCTGTGTTCATCACACTGTCTTCTTGGCTGACACGCGTCCTTCCTGTTTCCCCTGGAAGTTACAGCAGTTACGTCTGGGATTATGATCATATGTTTAACTTCTGGCCAAGCTGTTGAGTTTTGCATGTATTTATTAACTTAGAAAATAGTCAACGAGTTGTGTTTTGGAATTTGACCATGTGATAAAACAGAAGAAGTTAACACTTACCTCTGCCACTTCCTTTTGAAAGGTGAGAGTCAACTGAGCTCTGCCATAGGCAAAAGGCCCATCTCTACAAGAGACACTCTCAAGCCATTTGATGATCAGTGGGGTTGAGACGCTAAAAGGCAGATTTCCAATGATATGTATATTTGGAGGGTCTGTTGGGGGAAAAAACAACCTGGAATGATTTCATCAATGAATTCCAAACACAGTTTTAGTTAAGAGTAAAATCAAACTGGAAATTCATAGCCAAAATATGTAAAAAGATATAGCTGAGAATTTTTCACTTCATCTTTCAAAAACAATGTTTTTTCACAATCAGTTCTGAATTATTGAGGAAAAAATTCTGCCTAGTATTTACTCAGTTACAGTCTCAGATTTCTTTCTGGCCTAGGAAATACAAGACAAACAGTTGGCTTGAGGAAAAAGATAATTTATATTTTTTTATATCTGCATATGATGAGGTTATGTCATGGGGCTATCAGAGAGTCAGGTGCCCAGGAAGGGGATATAGGCTGGACATAAAGATGTGAGTGTCTGCAATACACAGGTGGTACGTGGGACCTCAGGAGTGGAGTAACTGAGCAAACGTGCAGGAGAAAAGAGATGTTCAAAAAGAAAAATATCAGAAGGAACAACATGCAAGAAATAGGCAGAAAAAATAACCACCAGCAAAGAAGAGTTAGAGAAAGTTCACAAATATGAAAGGAAAAACAGGAGGGCCCGATATCAGGGAAGACAAGAGCAATCTTGGATAATAGTCAAAATGAATGTGGGAAAACCCAAATGGGTAAAGTTTAAAACTGGCAAGGAGGAGGTAGCTGTGCCTCTAGCGTGGCTGGGAAGGGGCAGAAACCTGAAGGCTGCGTGCTGAGAAGAAGAGGGCCCGTTAGCAGGTGGAGATTACAAGCGTGCCCACTCAGAAGGACCTGGCCAAGGCCAGGGACATGGGGGACAGCGGGGTATGGAGGATTCCAAACCCTCCTCCATTTGTTCTCTGAGTTTTTACAGGTAAAAACGTTTCCTATTTACCTGGTATTCCAAAGGGCTGACATACAGCAGGTACCCAACAAACACTGTCTGTGAATGAAGAGTACCCTGGTAAACCACTGAGCATAAAAGACAATGGAAGTAAGTTAAAGGTTTAGGTGTGGCCTGGTTTACTAAAATACTTCTTTTTTTCACTATTTGGAAAAATCACTTCATAGTTTATCCCATCCCTACACGGTGTCTTAAAAATGTATTTGCATAAAATCAAAATATTTGAAAATTTGAAACAAATAAATTAGAATTAAGAATTTATATTTTGGAATAAAGTAACAAAAAATTAACAATGCACATTATCTATTTAATTCTCTTCAGGTAATTTTCAACTTTAACATATAAGTGGGGCCATCATAGCTCAGGGGTTAGGGTGCCGGCCACAAGCTCTGGGGCTGGTGGGTTCGAACCAGGATAATAATAATAATAATAATAAAAAAAAAAATGAAAGAATTTGAGTTCGCTGTGAGCTAGGCTGATGCTATGGCACTCTACCTGGTATGACAGAGCAAGACTCTGTCTCAAAAAAAATATATAAATAAATCAAACACCTAAGAATCCTTTTAAAAAATATATAAGAACATTTATAATAAATAAAATGAATATTTGTGATATAAATAATTGTAAAAGAAAAAATTTAAAACCACCTATATATGCACTTACCATCCTCCCAATGTCTTTTAAGACTTTCCGGAAAAGCCTTTTCTACCTTAAATGTCAACACATCTCCATGAACAATTCTCAGTTTTCCAGGTGCTGCATCGGAAAGCATCTGGCTTACAAAAAGAGCAATACATGAGCTCAAACACTAGGAGGAGTAACAAAACTAAACCTTTTATACCTGTGCATCATTAAATCAGTTGGAAAAGCCAGATATTAGGAGTGATCATTAGTCAACCGAAGAATACACATGTCCCCTGCAACAGACACTGTGGTGCTTCACTTTAGAAGGTACAATCATTAGAGATAGTAACAGATAATACTATAATAGCTTATAATTTCACAAATATTTCAGTATGACTCAGAAGCACTTCTATTTTCATACAGATTTAGTATAAACTCAACTCCTATATAAGTTTTTAAATTAGAGACTAAAGACATTATAATGAAATACTGAGAATTAACTAGGAGTCAACCACATGAAAGATGACCTTAATTCAACTAAATCTTCATATCCTAAATATACACAAAGAATTCTGCAAATCACCAACATCTTTAACTTAATCTACTGGACAGACTCAAACCAAGCAGAAAGTCAGGTATCAATGTCAATCTCCACTCGGCATTCTGGGATACTCCCCTGACCAGAGTATCCTAATCTTAATATTTCTTGACTCATAGGCCCTGCAGACCTACCGAATTATCCTGCATGTTTTAACAATAGCTACCTCCAAGCCTATTTCTACCCTCTAACCATACAGTTTCTTCCTTTTCCCTGCTTTCTGAGCAAAAAGGAAAAAACAAGGACCCTGTCCTGTGAAATCTCTTTCTTTATTTTATTCACCTCAACACCACACTCTCACTCTCATAGTACTGAAGAGTTGGTACCAAGTTCAAAAGGGCCTTAGGCTAAGGCGTCTTCTATAGATCCATATTCGACATGTACCCACACAAAACTTGCTCCTTGGGCCCACTCTGTTAGTCCATCAAAGATGATTTTCTCGAACGTTTTCCCCTTGTGTAACTCAGACAACCAACAAGAAGGATGAAGATAATCACGGAAGCCAGAGAAGACACACAAGACCAAGACCTGGGTTTGCAACTTCTCCTACAGTAACACAGGCTCTTCAAGGCAGCACTGGATTCTTATCTACCTTTACAGCCCTTGCAGCCACACAGGACATCACTGGTGTTTAATACAACACCCTTAAGAAGTGAATGAATGAACAAATGGCATTCAGCTTTTCATCACATTGGGAGCTTTCTCTTCTAGCCTGGGAGATTGTGGCTGCTAAAATTTGTAGGGTTGAGAAACTTGCCAAGACTTATCTCACTAGCAAATCAGGCAGAATTATACAAACATGATTCAGAATACAAACATGTATTCAGAAATAAAAAGATTTAATATTTGCACTGGTAAGAGGCTAAACATTTTAATTTTAGGAATCATCTAGTTTGATATGTTTAGCCAAGGTAGTTTAGCAAAATACTGTATATACTCGAGTATATAGGGTAATTGCACACCTCTGGTGTTAATGTGCTTTTGGATTATTTTACATTATGATGACTTGCTAAAACTGGATCTAATGAGTTCCAGACAAGAAGTCTTAAAATACAATAACCTTAATATACTAAAATTTTTTTAAAAGATTGCTCTCTATGGGACATACTCAAGACTATATAAAATTTGCATATCTAATGATAGTATTTGCAGTCCCTGGAGAATGCTGAATTTTTTTTTCTATATTATGCTTCACATAACTAAAACAAAACAAATTAGCATACCAAAAACAAAGAGGCAGAACTAAAAGCTTGTGCATTATAATGTCATTATATAGAAAGTAATTAAGTAATTAGTAATCAGGAGTAAAACAAAACAATCTAAACTTGGCTCTTTGGGATTAATTTGTATGCTCTAATAACTATATTTAAAAAGTTAATTTTTCCTACAATACAGAATTATCTAAAAGCTGATGTAATATAAATTTACCTTTCTCTCTTGGGTTCAAAGTTGTATTTCTATTATATTTCTTTTGAATTCTCATTCAGGTTTAAGTCTCAGTCGATGGCAGATCAAATTCCTCCCATCCTTTAAAATTTATAAGGTCAACCTCTCCCTGACAACTTCGCAGCTTGATCTTCCCCTTTCCCATTCGCCGCTGCAGAAGGAATGAATGCTGGTGTTCACAGATTTATGTCATGGTCTCACAGCAATTACAGGAAAAGGGTGCTATACAGACTAAACTGACGCGATTACAGACATTAGCCTTTTAAACACCTAAAATGATATTCAACAATGACACGCAAAGACTTTCTAACCAACCAATAATAGAGAAAAATGTTTTCATTGCCATAATGATATCTGGGGGATGGCAGAGGGCTGGGGAAAATCATTATTATAGTCCTTCAGGAATAACACTGGAGCATTACACTTCAAAACCCTGGAGGTATTACCACATAATGTGCTCAAAGGCACAGCCGACCACAGAGCAGGAACTAGATTACAGCCAAATGAGTGTTTTTACAGACACTCTCAAACTGTTCTATCATTTTTATTTTAGTTTTCAATCCCATATTTTTCCAAAATGAGATGGAAGCTTAGAGTAAAAAAGCATCATTAAATAGGGCTATAAAAGAAGAAATAGGAAACCAAACCATGAAAAGGAAAAGCATACATACAGGCAGCCCCTCAGTTATAAACATCTGAGACTGACCTACGACTCACACTTAGGAACAGAGGCTATTACAGGTAATAGGAAAATGTACCTGTTCCAACTTACCTACACATTCAACTGAAGAACAGACCTACAGAACCTGTCCTGTTAACAATAACTCGGAGACCACCTGTATACCTAACAGGACCCGATACTCTACTCTCAAGTCTTAATTCAAGAGAAATGGAAGTGTATGTCCAAACACCTAATAGCTTTACATGTAATAGCCAAAAAAGTGGAAAAACTCAAAGTCTATTAACAGATGAACAGATACAGAGATTTGGTATATCCACACAATAGAATCCTATTCAGCAATAAAAATAAGCAAACCATTGACAAAACACACCAATATGGCTGAAATTCCAAATAATCACGGTGAGTAAAACACATCACAGCAAAAAAATGTGCCTTCTGTATGATTCCATTTACATAAAATTCTAAAAAATGAAAAATAACATATTGTGACAAAGCAGCGGAGTGGCTGCCTGAGAACAGATAATGGGCAGAGGGGACAGATTACTAAGGAACATAAGGAATCAGAGTGACGGTAATGTTCCTCATCTTGATTGTGATAATGGCTTCATGCAATTAATTACACATGTCAAAATTCAGGAATCTGGGCTTGGCACCTATGGTTCAAGCGGCTAAGGCGCCAGCCACATACCACTGAGCTGGCAGGTTCAAATCCAGCCCGGCCGACCAAACAACAAGAAGGGCTGCAACCAAAAAATAGACGGGGGTTGTGTCAGGCGCCTGTAGTCCCAGCTACTTGGGAGGCGGAGGCGGGAGAATCACTTAAGCCCAGGAATTAGAGGCTGCTGTGAGCTGTGATACCATAGCACTCTAACTAGGGTGACAGCTTGAGGCTCTGTCTCAAAAAAAAAAAAAAAAAAAAAAATCAGAAATCTGCATGTTTCCGGTTTGTGCAGTTTACTGAGCGTCAGTTATACCTCAAAAAAGCTGAAAACATAAAATAGCTGTCGTTCATATGGTGAACTCTCCATAAATACTAGGTATTATATTATTATCATTAACATATAAAGGTTTTAAAAAAGAAACAAAAAAGAGGAGGAATTTGGAGTATGTATCTGAAGGGGTGCCCATGATGTAGAAAGTTTTCTCCAGTTAAGAAACGGGAAGAGGCCCTGACCTCCATAAGAACTGCACGCAATCAATCAGCGCCCCAACCTCCGTAAGAGCTGTGCTATGATAAGTGACTGGCCCCTGGACCACCGTAACAGCTGTGCTGCAATCAGTGATTGGCACCCAGACCTCCGTAAGAGCTGTACGTGATTAGCGATCCGCGCCCACCTGGACCCCGGTAAGAGCTGGCCCGCCAGGCTATGTGATGCCCTGACCAGGAACTCTGGGAGCTGCGCAACCCCATGTCCTCCCCATGTCCTGTACCCTCCCTGCCTCTGTGCAGAGCCCTTCTCCTGGCCAGAGACTGCTGGAGGCTTGGGCTCTCTTTGCGAAAGTCACTGGGCACCAGGCACTGCCAGAACCATCAACACCACCCCCATCCCTGTTGCTGGATCCAGGTGTGTCA
>CAUYPK010077509.1:0-22246 GCA_963574355.1 Loris lydekkerianus | reverse complement strand
TCATCTCCATTGTTGTTTATCTCTAAACAAGATATTCTTGGTTTAGAAAGGTGTGTACGTACTTTGCTGGATTAACTCTGATAAGGAATCTTTACCTTTTGTCTTCCTTGTTCTTGGATTATTTCTATCTGATGATTTTGGGTATATAAGAAAGTGAAGATGAACGACCAATTGCTGTCGTGCCTGAACGAGCACCAGCCATCTCTTAACAAATTATTAATTTTGTCTGTAGTGTCTGCCTCCGTGACTCTGACTAGGCCAGGGGACAGCAACACACAATTATAGGCATGAGCCACTGTGCCCGGCCACAACTTCATGTTTTATCTGACTTTTTCATTCTTCAAACGAATGTGTGTGTGTTGCAGTCCTATCTGGAAAGTCTGAGTTTTTGGCCAAATAAAAAGTTCATGATGTTATTTGCTTTCATGCTGAAAACGCTTTGAGTTACAATTTCTAAAATTTAAAAAGGCCAAAAGGGCCTTTTAGCTTGGTGCAGTGATGAATGCCTGGCTCAATATCTTGTTTTTAATTTAACTCTGTATCTTATAGTTTTCATCAGTGTTTTAACTGCTGTATAGTATTCCATTTGTTTAGTGTTTATTTACAGGCAGTAAGGGTTGTTTCTAAGCCTGTTATTAAAAACAATGCCATAACAAAAACTTTTTGTACATGCGATTCTGCATACATGTGAAGATAGCTTTATGAAATTCCTAAAGATAGAAATGCCAAGTTTACCTCCACAGGGTGTTTTCAAATCTATTCATACTAGGCAGCATATAAGAATGCCTACACCTCCACACCACTCTTGCCAAGATGAAAACATACTACATGGCAGTGCCCATAGCTCAGTGGGGAGGGTGGGGCTGGCGGGTTTGAACCCTGCCCAGGTCAACTTAAACAACAATGACAACTACAACAGAAAAATAGCTCGGTGTTGTGGCAGGCACCTGCAGTCCCAGCTACTCAGGAGACTGAGGCAAGAGAATCGCTTAAACCCAAGAGTTGGAGGTTTCTGTGAGCTGTGATGCTACTATACTCTCTACCCAGGGTGACAACTTGAGACTCTGTCTCAAAAAACAAACATACCACACACACACATACATACACAAACAAGAAAACAAAAATCCAGTTATCTTTTTTAATTAAATCATAGCACTGTTATCTTTAGTAATCTGAAGGATAGCAAAACATAATTAGTGTGAGTGATGTTATGTACCTTTTCACATATTTTAGAGCCATTTATATTTCCTTTGTTAAAAATAATTTTTTTAATTTTAATTTTTTTCTTAAGTCTCACTTTGTTGCCCTTGGTAGAGTACCAGATGTCATATAGTTCACAGCAACCTCAAACTCTTGGGTTCAAGCGATCCTCTTGCCTCAGTTTTTCATTTTTAGTAGAGACAAGGTCTCGCTCAGGCTGGTCTCAAACTCCTGAGCTCAAGCAATTCTCCCACCTTGGACTCCCAAAGTGCTAGGGTCATAGGCATGAGGCACTACACCTGGCCAACTTTTCTCATTTTCTGAGTTGGTCTTTTTTTCTTTCTTTATTAATGAACTGTCATACACTTTACATAAAGGAAATTAGTGTTTTATCACAAATTGCAACTATTTTGCCCACAGACTGTCATGTCCTTCAACTTTCCTTGATGGAAGTTTGTGTTACACAGAACTTTAAATTTTTACGAAGATTATTTTTAAATTATGGTAAAATATATGTAAGTCTTTTTTTATGTTTAATGATCATTTTAATTTTCAGATTCTGCACACCTTTAGCAATCCTCAAGAAATTAAGCATTCTCATATCCTTTCCACAGAAAGAAGCAGCAGTACATTTGTACATTCCAATGACTGTCACAAAACATTTATTAGTCTCTGACAAAAGGCATCCATGGTAGGAATAGCAGAATGACTAAAACAGAAATTAAAATTGATCTTAAAACCAACTTTAGTCAGGAAGACTTCTTCACAGACAAATAAGTGGTTAAATATATAAATCCTAAATACATCACACTATAGGTTATTTCCCCCCCATTTTGGTAATGGACTATAACCGAAAGATTTAATTAGATGATTTTTAATTTAAGGAGTTCCAACATTGTCTAACCCATAACATAAAGTGATACTACTCTTAGCCCAGGAGTTAGAGGTTGCCGTGAGCTCACTACAGCACTCTACAGAGGGCAATACAATCAGACTCTGTCTCTAAAACAAACAAACAGCAAGAAACCCCACTACTGTTAATAATTGTTTATATTAATGAAACAGAACAACAATAATCTCTAAGTTAAATTTCACAAAATGAAATCAATATCCTGATTTAACTTTTAGGGGTAAGAAGGGCAAATCCCAAGTGTCATTCTTTCTGTCCGTAAACATACATAAAAGCCAATATTCATATAAATGATAAGAAAATAAACACATGGTTATGCTTCAGATTCTACAACATGAGATATTATGATATCATAATTCTTCTAGAGTAAACTCCCATTTTTCTGAAATAGCAAATTAACAGAAATATTAATTTCCAAAAATTCAGGTAATTTAGTAACTAATTTTGATTTTGACACCAGATACACCAGTGTAAAAAGCTGTAAAATCAAAATGTTCTATGTCATTTAGCAAAGAATAGACAAGAGAGAATGTTCTACTGAATTGAACCTGCTACTTCATTCTAGACCCAGTTTCTGCTTACTCGGGACTCATTCAGTTCCAAATCTCCCAAATTGTCAATTTACCCCATCCAGCCTCATCCCAACTCTTAGCTCATTCTATGAGTTAAGAGTCTAGTTTCCTTTCTGTCGACTAATTCCAAATTTTCTAGAAAACTGATTTTCTGATTTAACATTTTTTTTTTTTTTTTGAGACAGTGTTTCACTTTGTGGCACCTCGTTAAGAGTGCCATGGCATCAGCTCACAGCAACCTCAAATTCTTGGGCTCAAGCAATTCTCTAGTCTTAGCCTCCTGAGTAGCTGGAACTGTAGGCAGCTACCACAATGCCTGGCTATTTTTTAGAGAGCCTTGCTCAGGCTGGTCTCAAACCTGCGAACTCAGGCAATCCACCCACCTTGCCTTCCAGAGTGCTAGGATTATAGGCATAAGCCACTGGGTCCAGCTTCAACATTGATCTTAATCCATTTAAAAATCAACAAACATGGCTTGATGCCCATAGCACAGTGGTTACGAGGCCAACCACATACACCGAGGCTGGCGGGTTCGAACCCGGGCCAGGCCAGCTAAACAACTGCAACAAAAAAACAGCCAGGCTACAGCCAGGCACCTGTAGTCCCAGCTACTTAGGAGACTGAGGCAAGAGAATCTCTTAAGCCCAAGAGTTGGAGTTGGTGGCCTGTGATACCACAGCATTCTACTGAGGGTGACATAGTGAGACTCTGTTTTAAAAAACAAAAACAAAAACAAAAACACACAGACATGCTATAATGCTTAAATCTTAAACTGGAGATAGAAATTAGATTATTTCAGTGATGTAGAAGATACATTTCACAAACTCCAGAGATGGGAAAATAGCAAGAAAACTTACACTTTAAACTCTGCATGGATTCCTTCATTACTTGGAATAGTCTAACATTGCTTTGATTACTAGTCATGACAAAAAAGCCAGCAAAGGCTTTTTTGGAAATACAATGGCACTTGAAAATTTCTTAGAGTTGGCCATTTTCACATCCATAAAGACCGCAAAACTTAGTGTATCACAGTTATTAACAATGGAATGATAGAGAGACACTTGCTCATCACTGAGCTCCACAAAACACATTTGTGTATTCTTCCCGGATAATCACATAGTCCTTTAATTAAAGATACGAGTGTGACTACTAAGCAGAATTAATGACAAATTTATAAATATTCTATGATAGGAATGAGAGCTTTACAATCTGGCCTTACTACATCACAAAACACTCCCTTTACTCATGCATTACTTTGAATATTTCTGAAACATTTGAAAAATACTTTTCTGTGAATTACGAGACTGTAGGGAATGAGCACTTCTAGGTATCTTACTATTATTTCTAGTAGAACTCGCCCTCTTTCTCCCATTAGTGGAATGCCTCAACTGGATCTTAAAAGAAGGCTGCCAGTTTTCATCTTTTGAGCCTCTCCGTGGTTTTGAATGCTCTGTGTCATTTTGTCTTTTGAAGCTCCTATCTTTGGAATTCTTCCTCTGTCCGTTTAGCAATTTGTCTGAAGGTGAGGGTGTAGACCGTAATGGATATTCATCAGGGGATCCTTTCTGCCGGTTTGGCCTCATTTGTTCTTTATCTACTTCTTTTTGAAGCTGTAATGCTAATAACCTATCCTGTTCTTCTTGTTTATGTCTTTCAAAAAGCAGATGCTCCCAATTTATCAGTTTTTGGGTGAAGTTTATTTCTGTTTCCTCTTGGTCAGAGGAACCTCTGTGGAACATTTTTCCTCTTTTTCCAGAAAAGCATGGATCCTTAGCTGATTTAAACAAAGATTCCTCGTTTTTTCTTTTGGAAATATCCATACTGATCAGATGAGACTCTTCATTTTCTGTCTTGACTGTGTTGTTTCTAATTACCTGTGTCATACCTGATTCAGCACACCCACTCTCTGTTTTGCCACAAGGTTTACCTGCAGCCTCTTTTGAGTAGAGAATTTTGGTTTGCGGTTCCTCATGATTTAAGACACAGAACTCTTTATCATGATTGTTTGGTCTTGTTTCGACTTTTCCTTCAAGGCACTGTTCTGAACTATAGGCACACAACCATGGCATAGGTGATTCCATTGAAGACTTTGCACTTTGTTCTTGATTTTCAAGGCATATTTGTGGGGAAAGTATTGGCATATCTTCTTCAACTTCTGTGTCTTGCCATGTAGGACTTTTCTCACCACCACTGTCAATTTCCTGTAGAAAACAGAAAAAGAACAAATAAACCAGGGAAAAACATCAAATCATGATATACATATATATGTCTAATTACACTGATACCATAGCTGAACTGTCACTATACATTATTAAGTATTACTAACGAGGCATATCGATTCTTTCCTGGTAGTATTTTTCTTCTGTATGCCAATTTAGATTAAGTCATCACTTTCTTTTCACTCCCATGAAAACCTACAGATTAAAATCCATGAACTAGATTCTACATACAGTTACTAGCTGGTGTAAGGACTAAATATCCCAGCCCCAGAATGCCTCCTCTACCAATCCTCACTCAGCTCCAGTATAACCCAGAGTATATGACCTTCAATATTCTCTTTAATAACTTTACTTGACAGACTTTGCAGAAGTCACTTTAAATTGCTTTGTGCTTCTATTTTCTTATCTTTTCTTTTTTTTTTAAGAAAAAAATTTTTTTGAGATTTCTGACACTTTATTTTTATAATTATTAAGAATGTCACTACTAGTGTCTTTGGGTGTGCTTCCGTTTTCTTAACAGTAAAATGGACACAAGAAGTATAACTGGCTTACAGAGTTAGTGGTTATGATAAAGATTAAAGGTTAGTTAGGCACAGTGGCTCATGCCTGTAATCCTAGCACACTGGGAGGCCAAGACAGGAGGACTGTTTGAGCTTAGGAGTTCAAGATCAGCCTGAGCAAGAGTGAGACCCTGTCTCTACTAAAAACAGAAAATGTAGCAAGGTATGTCATGCGCCTGCTTAGTGGAAAGCCAAATCTTGGGGCTTCTGTAAGTAATTTATAACTCTTTTGACTGCGTGGGTTCCTAACAAGTACTCTTGGAAGCTACAACCATGGGTTGTTTTATTTATTTATTTATTTCATTTTTTTATTATTATTATTTTTTTTGGCCACGGCCAGGTTTGAACCCACTACCTCTGACATATGAGGCTGGCGCCCTACTCCTCTGAGCCACAGGCACCACCCATTATTTATATTTTTAATTTTTTTTTCCCCCCGCCCTGGGTAGAGTGCTGTGGTGTCACAACTCATAGCAACTTCTAGCTCTTGGGCCTCGGCAATTCTCTTGCCTCAGCCTCCCGAGGAGCTGGAACCACAGGTGCCCACCACAACACCTGGCCATTTTTTGTTGTTGTTGTTGTTGTTGTTGCAGTTTGGCCGGGGCTGGGTTTGAACCCGCCACCCTCGGTATATAGGTATATGGGGCCAGTGCCCTACCCACTGAGCCACAGGCGCCGCCCACAACCATGAGTTGTTACAAGAAATAACTAACTCTCATGTGGCATGCAGCTTCTAAGTGTAAGTGATTGTCATGCTCACGTGGCCTTATTTTGAGGCCATCACTTACTTGAGGACTCTTGCTGAACAGACATGCCTGATGCTGTGGAACTAGCTTGTTCTTATAATAGTCTAACTGAACAGCTGGTGCCAAGTAATAACCTATTCTATTTTGAAAACTGAGTATCTAGGTTAGGGGATCAGTAAACTTATGGTCCAGGGATAAAATCTAGCCTGCGTCCTGTTTTGGTAAACTAAGTTGTATGAGAACAAAGACAGATGCTTTCATGCTACAATAGCATAGCTGAATAGCTATGACTGTGACTGTATTGACCACAAAGCTTAAAATATTTATTCTATATTTATTTGAAACAGAATCTCACTATGTTGTCCTTGGTAGAGTGCCATGGTGTCACAGCTCACAGCAACCTCCAACTCTTGGGCTCAAGTGATTCTCTTGCCTTAGCCTCCCAAGTATCTGGGACTACAGGCACTCTCCACAAAGCCCAGCTATTTTTTTGTTGCAGTTGTCATGTTTGTTTGGCTGGCCTTGGCCGGGTTCAAACCCACCACCCTCAGCTGACACAGTAACCACTATGCTATGGGCACCGAGCCAGCTTAAAATATTTAATATCAGCCCTGTAGAGAAAAAGTTGGATGATCCCTAGTCTTGGTGAGCCTAGAACAACTAAGAAAGGGTACTCCATTAACTACAGTGATTTTATCTATTTTTGTTTACTGTGAAAGATAGCAGATATAGTGAGGTTAAACAAGTTATAAAACCACAAATACTATAACCTATAATATTAAGAAACTTCAGCATCAACATACCTTAGATATGGAGTTTTTCTTGATTTCTTGTACTTTAGACTGTGATGCTGACCCAAATTGAGATTTAGGTGACAAATACCTTTGAAAAAAGTTTACCAAAGTTTAAATCATTTGAATGACAGAGGTAGACATCCAATATAATAAAGCCAGATGAACTATTTATGCCTATGGTCATCTAGTTTGTCCAAGTATATTTTACATTCTTGCCTTAGGTATTCTGGTATAACTTCAGGGCAAAACTAACTCCCAGACAAAAAATGTTAAGTACTGACATTTCAGTGAAAAATAGTAGAAAAGGAAGTAAAAGTCAAATGTGTTTTTTTGTAGAGACAGAGTCTCGCTTTATTGCCCTTGGTAGAGTGCCATGGCATCACACAGTTCACACCAAGCTCCAACTCCTGGGCTCAGGCGATTCTCTTGCCTCAGGCTCCCGAGTAGCTGGGACTACAAGCGCCTGCCACAACACCAGCTATTTTTTTGTTACAATTTGGCCAGGGCCAGGTTTGAACCTGCCACCCTTGGTATAAGGGTCCAGCACCCTACCCACTGAGCCACAAGAGCTACCCCCTCCCCCCCTTTTTTTAGACAGAGTCTCATTCTGTTGCCCAGACTAGCATGCCATAGCTTCAGCCTTGCTCACAGAAACCTCAAATGCCTGGACTGAAGTAATCCTCCCATCTCAGCCTTCTGAGTAGCTGGGGCCCAGCACCATGCCCAGCTGATTAATTTTCTTTTTTTTTTGAGACAGTGTTACTATGTCACAGCTCACAGCAACCTCAAACTCTTAGGCTTAAGCAATTCCCTTGCCTCAGTCTCCCAAGTAGCTGGGACTACAGGCACCTGCCACAACACTCAGCTATTTTTGCTGTTGTTGTGTTTGTCATTGTTGTTTAGCAGGCCTGGGCTGGGTTTGAACCCATCAACTCCACTGTATGTGGCTGGCACCCTACCCTCTGAGCTATAGGCACCGAGCCTAGTTTTTCTACTTGAAGTAGAGATAAGGTCTCACTTAGATCAGGATGGTCTCAAATTCCTCAGTTCATGGGATCCTCCCACCTTGGCCTCCCAGAGTGCTAGGATTATAGGGGTGAGCCGCCATGATGGCCAAATCTAAATATTTCTTAATTCTCAACAAAAATTTTTAAAAGATGGATGGCATCAGAACAATATAAGACTATAATGGAAATGACATTTTAAGCAAGGAGAGAGGATATGCTAGTTTCTTCTTTATATCAGAAATAACTTCGTTCCATTTTTTTGCTTCTACCAGTCAAGAAAAGTCCATGATTAGATTTTTAAACCATTTTCATATGGTGATTTTATTACATATACTTTTTATATCAGCTATTTAAAGCAGTATCCTTAATACAGTGTTTGCCACTGAACATAATAAGTTTGTATTACAATGGAAAAATGCTATAAAAACAGGAATAAAAAGGCCTGATATAAAGTGGTAGGTGGCTGGGTGTGGTGGCTCACACCTATAATCCTAGCACTCTGGGAGGCCAAGGCAGGTGAACTGCTTGAGCTCAGGAGTTGGAGACCAGCCTGAGCAAGAATGAGATCCCATTTCTACTAGTTAGAAAAATAGCAGGCACCTGCAGTCACCTACAGTCCCAGGTCCCAGCTACTTAGAAGCCTGAGGCAAGAGGATCGCTTGAGCCCAAAAGTTTGAGATTGCTGTAAACTATAAGACCATGGCACTCAACCCAGGGCAACAATGAGATTCTGCCTCAAAAAATAAATAAATAAAATAATAGTGTGTATTATTTAACAAATTGAGGGCTGGGCACTGAAGCACTCTGGCAGGCTAAGGCAGAAGGATTCCTTAAGGTCAGGAGTTTTAAGAACAGCCTGACCAATAAGCAAGACCCCATCTATAAAAAAAAAAAATAGGAAAATTAGGCAAGTGTCATGGCACACCTCTCTTAGGTCCCTGCCACTTAGGAAACTAAAGGAAGATGATTACTTGAGCCCAAGAGTTTGAGGTTGTAGTGACCTAAGAACATGATACTTCCCTCACGCTCAGGCAAAGAGAACAAGTCTCTTATTTCAAAACCAAAAAAGTGGGGGCTCGGCACTCATAGCACAGTGGTTATGGCGCCAGCCACATACACCGAGGTTGGTGGGTTTGAACTTGGCCCAGGTTCAAAAAACAACAATGATAATAACTGTAAAAAAAAAAAAGCTGGGTGTTGTGGCAGGTACCTGTAGTCCCAGCTACCTGGGAGTCTGAGGCAAGAGAATCACTTAAGCCCAAGAGTTTGAGGTTGCTGTGAGGCCACAGCACTCTACGGAGGGGGACATAGTGAGACTTCGTCTCAAAAAATAAAAATAAAAATAAATTTAAAAAGTATAAAATAAAAATATTTAAAATATATATTTAGATATATATTCATGTGTTATATCCCTAAGCAGAGTATTATATGAATATGAACTACCTCTGCTTTTACTTTTTTTTTTTTTAAGAGAGAGGTCTGGCTTTTGCTCAGGCTGGTTTAGAACTCCTGAGCTTCAGGTAATCCACCTGCCTCAGTAATCCAAAATTTTAGAAGAATGTGATTTACTTGCACATATATATTCAGTTGAACCAGAAGCTCTTGCAAGTCTTTCAAGTCTAGTTTGTGCTTATTAAACTTTTCCAGCTATAAATTACTAGGTAAAGGCTTAGATCCTCATAAAGCCATCAGTTCTATCTTCTAGAAGAATGTTTTGAAAAAGTCAATCACTCTACTATTGGACTATCTGCTTCATGCTTTTTTGTATGGTAGAGAAGAAATATGATGCTTAAATTGAAAAAAGGCAAGGAGGAGGAAAATGACCTAGATGATAAACAGTAAACAATTTCAATTAAGATGAGCCTATCATGGTCCAGATTTGTTCACTTGAATTTAAAACAAGAGAAAGAGAAATCCAACTGGTTTGTTTTGAGACAATGGGAAAAACATGGAAATCTTGAGTAAAAAAAAGAAAAAGCACAAATCTGCAAAAATTAGTAGCTTAGCAAAAAGCCTGCCATTTTTCACATCTCTCTTCATGCTTCAAGAATGAATTATGTGAGTAGCTCTCTTCTTTATAAACATCTCACATTATTTCCACAGTTTTCATGCAGAGTTCATGGACCTAAACTCTGATAATCAGTGGTCTATGTGAACAAAAAAAAAACCTGGCATACAGTAGGTGGTCACCAAACAATAAATAGTCATGTTCACTTACTTCTGAATATCTCCAGCGTTTCTTTGTTTATTCTTACTTTTCTTTTCAAACTTGACTATGACTGGATCAGACTTTCTGGAATTCAAGGGAGAAGGCAAGATACTTCCCTCATGGAAATTGTTCTTCAAAAAAAAAAAAAGTATGACAGACATTATTAAAGAAAACTTCATAATAAAATAAGCAATTTGACTAATTCAGGAGCCAAAGAATTTTCCAGCAATTACATTTACATTTAAAATTCTACATATCTTGAGAAGCTAATTAAGGAAACAACTCCCTTCGCCATAGCCCCAAAGAAAATGAAATACCGGGCTGGCACCTGTGGCTCAGTGGGTAGGGTGCCAGCCCCATGTACCAAGGGTGGCGGGTTCAAACCTGCCCCCAGCCAAACTGCAATAACAACAAAAAATAGCCGGGCTTTGTGGTGGGCACCTGTGGTCCCAGCTACTTGGGAGGCTGAGAATCACCTGGGCTTAGGTGATCATAGCCCAGGAATTGGAGGTTGCTGTGAGCTGTGTGACACCACGGTACTCTACCGAGGGCAATTAAGTGAGACTCTGTCTCTAAAAAAAAAAAAAAAAGAAAAAAAAAAAAGAAAATGAAATACCTAGGGATATATCTAACAAGAGATGAAGGACCTCAATAAAGAAAATTATGAAACCCTAAGAAAGGAAACAGCAGAAGACTTTAACAAATGGAAGAATAAACCATGCATGATGAGGGCTGGGAAGAATCAACATTGTTAAAATGCCTACACTTCCCAAAGCAATCTACCGATTCAATGTCATCCGTATTGAAATACCAACATCATACTTTCAAGACTTGGAAAAAATGATTCTGCGTTTTATATGGAACCAGCTAAGGCAGTTCTTTGTAATAAAAACAAATGCAGGGGCATCATCATCATACGAGATCGTAGGCCGTGCTACAAAGCCATAGTGGTCAAGACAGCATGTTACTGGCATAAAAATAGAGATATAGACATTTGGAAATGGAAAACCAGGAAATGAAACTAACATCTTACAACCACCTAATCTTCGATAAACTAAACGAGAACATACACTGGGGGAAAGACTCCCTATTCAATAAATGGTGCTGGGAGAACTGGATATCCACGTATAAAAAACTGAAACTGGACCCATACCTTTCTCCACACACAAAAATTGATTCAAGATGGATAAAGGACTTAAATTTACAGCATGAAACAATAAAAATCCTCAAAGAAAGCATAGGAAAGACACTGGAAGATATTGGCCTGAGGAAAGTCTTCATGAAGAAGACTGCCGTGGCAATTGCAACAACAAAAATAAATAAATGGGACTTAATCAAACCACCCTGAGATACCATCTATCCCCAGTAAGAACGGCCCACATCACAAAATCTTGAAACTGCAGATGCTGGTGTGGATGTGGAGAGAAGGGAACACTTTTACACTGCTGGTGGGCCTGCAAACTAATACAACCTTTTTGGAAGGAAGTATGGAGAACCCTCAAAGAACAAGCTAGACCTCCCATTTGATCCTGCAATCCCATTACTGGGCATCTACCCAGAAAGAAAAAAAGTCCTTTTATCATAAGGATATTTGCACTAGACTGTTTACTGTGGCTCAATTTACAATCGCCAAAATGTAGAAACAGCCTAAATGCCCACCAACACAGGAATGGATTAACAAACTGTGGTATATGTACACCATGGAATACTATTCAGCCATTAAAAAAATGGAGACTTTACAGCCTTTGTATTAACCTGGATGGAAGTGGAATACATTATTTTAGTAAATTATCACAAGAATGAAGAAGCATGAATCCTATTTTGATATGAGGACAATTAATGACAATGGAAGAGGGGGTGGTGGGTCTTGGTATGTGACATACCTTTTGGGAGCAAGATACAATTGTAAGAGGGACTTTACTTAACACATGCAATCAGTGTAATCTGGTTTCTTGTGCCCTCAATGAATCCCCAATAACAACAACAAAAAATCTACATATCTTTTGAAGAATACTAACCATGTAAAATTCTAATAACAATAAATTAAGTCTATCTAAGTTGGTCTAAATCAATTACATTTTTACTGTTCATTAAACACAGAAAAAGCATGATGATACTAATCTTATTAGCTGTTAATTTCTATTGATTTTTCTAATTAACTTCATATAATTTTTTTTTTTTTTTTTTGAGACAGAGTCTCACTATGTTGCTGTGGCATCATAGCTCACAGCAATCTCAAACTCTTGGGCTTAAGTGATTCTCTTGCCTCAGCCTCCCAAGCACCTCCCAAGATACAGGTGCCCGCCACAATTCCCGGCTATTTTTTAGTTGTTGCTCTCATTGTTTGGCAGGCCCAGGATGGGTTTGAATCCGTCAGCTCTGGTTTTTATGGCTGGCGCCCTAGCCGCTGAGCTACAGGTGCTAACCCAAGCTTTATATAATTTTAAATACCTTGACACATAGGGGAAAATTCAAAGACCTACGTATATACCTGGAGTGGAAGTTACCGTAATTGTACATAAACTAACTTTATGGACTTTAAAGACATACCAATAAATACCACAAATTTTACTTGCCATACCTGTTTCATAAGTGTCTTACTACACTATCAGAAAAGTTCATATATATTGGGCGGCGCCTGTGGCTCAGTGGGTAGGGCACCGGCCCCATATACCAAGGATGACTGGTTAGAACCTGGCTCTGGGCAGCTAAAACAGCAGGGGCAACTGCAACAAAAAATAGCTGAGCATTGTGGTGGGCACCTGTAATCCCAGGTACTCAGGAGGCTGAGGCAAGAGAATTGCCCTAGCCCAAGAGCTGGAGGTTGCTGTGAGCTGTGATGCCACAGCACTCTACTGAGGACGACAAGGTGAGACTCTGTCTCCCCCCCCTCCCCAAAAAAGTTCATATAATTGGTGATGGTGAACATTTGGTTCTGAACAATCAAACTTTCACAAGTAAATCAAAAATTATTCTAAAGTATCAATAAATCTACTCTTATAATCCCATATGAAAACTAGGATTAGAAGAATAGACACTTTAAAGTACAGATGACCCTAAATTCTTCTCTTCAATGTATTTTTCACTATTCCATTTATCATTCCATTGGTTCATAGCTTTAATTTCCTAACTGTAGGAGAGAACAGTGGCTCATGTCTATAATTAAAGCACTCTAAGAGGCTGAGGTGGAAGAACTGCTTAAGCCTAGGAGTTCAAGGTTGCAGTGAGCTAAGATGACACTACTGCACACCAGCATAGATGAGAGTGAGACACTTCTCCCTCCCCCCCAAAAAAAATCTAGGCCAGGTGCAGTGGCTCTTGTAATCCTAGCACTCTGGGAGGCCAAGGTGGGTAGATTGATTGAGGTCAGGAGTTCGAGACCAGCCTGAACAAAAGTAAAACTCCACCTCTACTAAAAATAGAAAACACTAGCCAGGCTTCAGTACGCATCTGTCGTTCCAGCTACTCAGGAGGCTGAGGCAAAAGGATCACTTGATCACAGAAGTATGAAGCCACAGCATTCTACCCAAGGCAACAGAGTGCCTCTGTCTACAAAAATATATACTCACATCAATCAATCCTGATTGTGTATCTTTCTATTATAGTCTAAAAAACATAAGAATATTTAAAAGGGGCATATAACCCAAAACTTGACTGTTATTAAGAATGGCTGGGCTTGGTGCTCGTAAAACAGTGGTTACGGAGCTAGCCACATGCACTGAGGCTGATAAGTTCAAGCCCGGCCTGGGCCAGCTAACCAGCAATGATAACTGCAACAAAAAAATAGCAGGGCATTGTGGTGGGCACCTGTAGTCCCAGCTACTTGGGAGGCTGGGCAAGAGAATCACTTGAGCCCAATAGTTTGAGGTTACTGTCAGCTGTGACACCACAGCACTCTATCGAGGGCAACACAAAAGTCTGTCTCCAAAAAAGAAAAAAGAATGGTTGGCCTCTCAATAAAGAAAAAAAATCCCTAATTCTGGGTATACCTTATTCAGGTAAGTATATTTTAAGATATTTGCTGACTGAAAGTATAGGAATTATTTTCAAAACGCTCTCAAACATGAAATGTCTGATATTCCTAGGTACCTCTGGAATTGGTATTCTCTAAGTTCCATCCCTAGAGAGACTGATTCATTAAATTTAGATTAGTTAAGAGAATAATATATGTTTTTTTTTTTTCTTTTTTGAGATAGTCTCACTTTATTACCCTTAGTAGAATAATGCCATGCTACTGCGGAGAGTTTGTATTTTAAAAGAACCCCAAGTAATTCTGTCAGGCTCTTTAAAACCACTGGATCTCACTGGATCTTTTTTGGTTTTGTTTTGTATTGTTTTTGAGACAGTCTTGCTCTGTCACCCAAGCTGGAATATGGTAGCACAATCAGAGTTTACTGGAATCTCAAATTTATGGACGCAACTGATTATGCCTCTCAGCCTTTCAAATAGCTAGGACTAAAGGTGCATGCCACAGGTAATTTTAATACATTTTTTGTAAAGAAGGGATCTCACTATATTGTTTAGGCTGGTCTCAAATTCCTAAGCTCAAGTGATCCTCCCAAAGCACTGGGGTCACAGACATCAACCAACCAACCCACGCCTGGCCTCTTTTGGTCTTTATTTTATTTATTTATTTTTTGAGACAGAGTTTCTGTCTCTCACCCTGGGTAGAGTGCAATGGTGCCATAGCTCACAGCAACCTCAGTCTCTATGGCTCAAGTGATCCTAGAGTACATCAGCCTCCCAAGTGGATGGGACTACAGGTCCCTGCCATAACACCTAACCATTTTTTCTACTTTTAGTAGAGATGGGTCTCACTCTGGTTCAGGCTGGTCTTGAACTCCTAAGTTCAAGCAATCCTCCTGCCTCAGCCTCCCAGAGGGTTAAGATTATAGGTATGAGCCACTGCCTGCCTGGCCCCTCTTTGGGTCTTTAAAAGTATGTGTTTTATCATTCTTCCATTCATTTTTTTCTCATAGGCAGTCAGTATGATAATAAAATCCAGGTTTAACATATTACCTAAGAATTCAATGTGTTTCACACTGAAAAAGTGATTTCATCCACCAAATGGAATATTTTGCTCTAAAAGAATTAGAGTATTTGTAGTAATATGAAAAATCTCTAAGACATATTAAGTGGAAAAAAATCCAAGGAGCAAAATAGTATGATTGATATAATCCTTTTTAGATGAATAAAGAGAAATAAACTGCTAATAGTGGTTACCTTTGGTGAAATAGACTAAGGTAATGGAACAGGAATGGGAGCTGAGATGTACAGAAGGAGAAAGAAGTTTTTATTTTCTTTGGTTTTTCTACAATTATTTGAGTTTACTAGTATCTTTTTTAAAAAAGTAACCTGGTTTATAGCAAATATGCAATAACACACAAAAAAGTTTTGTTTTAAAAGGACAGCAAAGATATTAGCAATACCTTCCAACTATGGTGACTGCCGCTTTTTTATTCTTTGATAACCAATCAAAGCAACCAGTCAAAGGAATATTAATCATTAGCCTTCCATATCCACAGGTTCCACATAAATGGATTCAGCCAACCTCAGGTGGAAAGCACAGTGAATGTGGGATGCAGAACACTCAGATATAGAGCTGCAGGGCTGACTGCAGGACTTGAGCATCCACAGAGTTAGTATCCACAGGGGGCCTTGGAACAAAGTCCCCACAGGTAGTACTTCAAAGTTCTCTCCTAAAACTTACAATATTAATGCTTAGCTTTCTTGCCAGCTCTTCATCCCTTTTCAGTTGTTCTTCCATCTCCCTTTGCCTTTTTTCAGACTGTCTTTTTTCCTCTTCTTCTTCCTCTGCCAATAATCTCTGTATATATTCTTCACTGGCTTTGTTTTCTTCTTCTTCACTGGCTCGTCGCTCTGCCTCCATCTTAAAAATGATTACAAAGAACACTTCTCTGAAGGTTTTAGTATACTTGCAATGTTATACAATAAGAGTAAAATAAAAGTAAAGTAAGAATAAATTGGCAGGAATTTAAATACCTAAAATGAGGTACCAATCTGGAGAGGCAAATTTCTGCATAAGAATGCAAGTATGCATTCTCTGAGGAAGCCTACTTCAGTCAGCTCAATGAAACCTTGCACAAAGACTCCATCCTTCTCGCTTTATTCCTTATCACAGTTTCTACTACACTGCCACACATTTATGGAATACTTATGGAATTTCTTGGTAATACTTCTATCAGTAACGGAATGACATGTACTGACTAATTTAAATCTAGCTCCCTTTGTTTGAGCTCAGGAGTTTGAGATCACCCCGAACAAGAGCAAAACTCCATCTCTACTAAAAACAGAAAAACATCAGGGCATCGTGGCAGTCACCTGCCAGCTAGTCCCAGCTAGTCAGGAGGCTGAGGCAAGAGGATTACCTGAGCCTAAGAGTTTGAAGTTGCTGTGAGCTTGGATGTCACAGCATGCTAGCCATGGCACAGAATGAGAGACTGTCTCAAAAATAAAATAAAGATAAAAATAAAATGAAATAAAACAAATCTAGCTTCCTAAACCAACCCCTACCAATGGGAATGGAATGATAGAAACTTAGATTAATCAGAGGTTATCCTTGAAATCAGTATCAATCCTTAAACACAGTGGTAGGAGTAGAATGGATGCTAAAGAAAGCATCTAATGGTATGCTAATACCATTAAAGCATCTAGTGGTATGCTAATACCACTATAGGTATTATATGATTTACAGACAAAGAAACAAAAACAGAAAGTGAGTAACATTCTTAGATTAGTAAGTGGCATTCTAGGACCTCAAGTCATGCCTGTGTTCATTTAAAGTATACTTCCTGACAGAAATAATACATGTATAAGAACAACTAAACAGTACAAAGAATATGATCCAAGAATAAATCCTTGATATAATTCAAGTGAATGAGACATGGAGGAAAGATTGCTAAAAAACTTTTTTTGTGTTGAGACAGAGTCTTACTGTGTCATCCTCAGTAGAGTGCTATGGTGTCACAGCTCACAGCAACTTTAAACTCTTGGGCTTAAGTGATTCCCTTGCCTCAGCCTCCCAAGTAGCTGGGACTACAGACACCCGCCACAACACCTGGCTATTTTTTGTTTGCAGTTGTAATTGTTGTTTAGCAGGCCCAAGCCAGGTTCGAACTCGCAGTCCTGGTGTATATGGCCAGCGCTCTAACCACTGAACTATGGGCACCAAGCCTAAAAAACTTCTGACTTAAGTTCTCTTGCTCTTAAAGGAAAGCCACAAGAAAAGACTGCTTATTTCTCCTCTGCATGTTGCATATGCATCTGAAGTTGAGAAGTAACCATCTTGCTGTTAGTCTGAGGATAAAGCCAGCTCACTGAAGTCAGCAAAGAAAGGAGCCAGAAGTCTGAAAGAAATCAACTCTAAAGCCCAATCCCCCCCCTCTGGAATTCTAGTTAAAGCATCATGACAGGGCTTCTTCTTTTAATAATTGTTACAAGAATTAACTTATTCCTTTAAAAACTTTACTTAGGATACTGCTTTGACAGTATGCTGACAATTATTTAACTAGCATAACTATTAGATCTTCTAAACCTGCACAGTCCAATACAGCAGCCACTAGGTACATGTGGCCATTGAACACACTTATGTGGTTAGTTCAAACTGAGATGTATTTCAAGTGCAAAATATACTAAAAATTTTGAAGACTAAAAAAAAAAAAAGATTATAATTCTGTATAATTAGGCCAGGTACAGTGGCTTATACTATGAGCTATCATGATCCTACCTAGGATGACAAAGTAAGACTCTGTCTCCAAAAAATATATATATGATTAATAATTTTTGTGTTGGCTGGATGCTCATAGCTCAATGCTTAGGTTCAAACCCGGGCCTAGGCCTACTAAACAAACAAAATAAATAAATAATTTGTGTTGATTACATGGTAAAATTTCATTTTGGATATAATGGGTATTAAATTAAATATAATGTTAAAATAATTTTACCTTTAAAAATATTTAAAAATGTTGTAGCTACTAGTAAAACTTAAATTTCACATGGGCTCACAACGTGTTGCTACCAGGCAGCACTGATCCACACAAAGCCGGAGTGTAGGGAAAATATACAGGTCTTCCAGTACCAGTTAATTTCAATGACTCCCTGTTCCCTCTTTTCCCATTTAGGTACTTCGAAATTAGCCTTTAACACTTTCCTCATCTAAAGTTATAACCTACTATCCTTTTTACATCCCTTAAGCTCAAAACTTCAGGGAAATGAACAATTCCCTTCATGCTTGAAGGAGTATACAGATAGCTATTACTAAAGAAGATCACCAATTATGTGTAAATTAAAGCTGGTTTATTAACTAATGTAGAAAACAACACCTTTATATGTACAATAGAATTATTCACATTTTAAGATATACTACTTATATGAGCACATAAAACTATATGTAAACACAGCAAACAAAATTTCCAAAAAAAGACAAACTACTTAGCCCTTACCTTGCTCACCTCCTCTTCATATTCTCTTCTTAATTCACCAGGTTTACTTAACAGATGAACCGGCTGATAGTCATCAATTGTTTCTTGTCAAAAAGAAAACAGTATTACACGCAACACAGAATATTATGGGTAACTATAGTCTTCCATTAAATCTATAATAATATAAAATAAACAAGGCTGGGCGCAGTGGTTCACACCTGTAATCCTAGCAATTTGGGAGGCCAAGGCGGGTGGATCGCCTGAGCTCAGGGGTTTAAGACCAGCCTGAGCAAGAGATAGACCCCATCTCTAAAAAAGAGCCATGTGTTATGGTGGATGCCTGTAGTCCCAGCTACTTGAGAGCCTGAGACAAGAGAATCGCCTGAGCACAAGAGTTTGAGGTTGCTGTGAGCTATGATGCATGCCACAGCACCTTACCAAGGGCGACAAAGTGAGACTCTGTCTCAAAAAATATATATACGTAAAAGCAAAATTAAAGTAAAATGTACAATTATTAATAGCTAGAGCAGTATCTTCTTTTGTAATTCCATTTTAAAACCATGGGTTTTGGGTTCAAAATGGCACACGAATGCATATCCTTCCTCTTTAATCCTTACTTTAATCCTCCATTAAAGTAACAGTGAAGGAATTTTTAAAAAATGTAACCAACTGGCTGGACATGGTGGCTCATGCCTATAATCCTAGCACTCTGGGAGGCCAAAGCAAAGTGGATTGCTTTGAGCTCAGGAGTTCGAGACCAGCCTCCGCAAAAGCAAAGACCCATCTCTAAAACTAGCCAGGCATTGTGGCAGGCACATGTACTCCCAGCTACTTGGAAGGCTAAGGGAAGAGGATCACTTGAGCTCAAGAGTTTAAGGTTGGCCAGGGGCTCACACCTCTAATCTCAGCACTCTGGGAGGCCAGTGCTAAGAGGCTGAGATCGCTGATCCTTAAGCTCACGAATCGAGACCAGCTTGAGTAAGAGTGAGACCCCCCATCTCTAAAAAATAGCCTGGCATTGTGGCAGGTATCTGTAGTCCCAGCTACTTGGGAGGCTGAAGCAAGAGAATCACTTGAGAAGAGGCTGAGACTGCTGATCCTTAAGCTCACGAGTTCGAGACCAGCTTGAGTAAGAGTGAGACTCCCATCTCTAAAAAATAGCCTGGCATTGTGGCAGGTACCTGTAGTCCCAGCTACTTGGGAGGCTGAGACAAGAGAATCACTTGAGCTCAAGAATTTGAGGTTGCTGTGAACTATGACGCCATAGCACTCTACTGGGGGCAAGAAAGTGAGACTCTAGACTCTCACTAATATGCTGGGTGCAGTGGTTCATCAATATAATGCTAGGAACTGGTGAGGCTATCTAGGAGTTTGAGATAGGCAGAAGGGAACAGAGGGGAGAGGGTGACAGGAGGAGACAGGAAAAGAAAAACAAGCCAGGCAAGGTGGTACGTGTCTATAGTCCCATCTACTTGGGAAGCTGAAGCAGAATTGCTTGAGCCCAGAAGTTTGAGTCTTCAGTGAGCTATGATCACGCCACTGCCCTCCAGCCTACACGACAGAGTAAAATCCTGTATGTTACAACAAAAAAGTAATTCTACAGTAGCAGAGATTAGTTGAGGGAATTAACCAATAAACAAATTTCAACAGATTTCTAGAAAATGAGAAGCCAACCAAAGAGGTGACTGATACAGTAGAATGAAAAGATAACCCTTAAAAGGGAAGGAAAACTATAGCTGAGGTGGGAGAGAATCTACCTCCTATCTGCCCAGAGAGCGGGTTGGCTGTGGCCCAGAAACATAAGGCACAACAGAGTCCAGAGTGAATACGTATGGGACCGAAAACAGGAGAATTCAATGTTTATAAACTGTCAAATCAGAATACTATCCCTTTGCAATTTGGCCATTAGGAATTAACTAAGCAAAAAGGCTCAGGTTTCTATCTGCTTAACATAACAATGTCTGCCAGTCACCAATACTCCTCCATGTACACAAAGTTTATGATGAGGGTGTCATTTTCAAATACCAAAGCTACTCCAAGCATCATAAGACATTTGAAATATATCTATGGATTAAACAGAAACAGTAAACTATGGGGGAGAGGGGAGAATCACCCTACAGCTAAAAAATAATTTAGGAATAGACAATAACCTAAAAGAGTATGTGTGACTGTGTATGTGTGTCCTTAAGAGATTTGATGAGAATTTTATTCCACAAAACAAGAATAAGATAATATAAAAAGGAAACAACCAGAAAATGGGAACATATCTGCCAATTTAAAGGGGCAGCTGTTACGTAACTCCAGCTCACTAGAGCCATTAGGAAATTCAGGCCTGTCACTGCAATTGCTTTCTCAAGAAAATCCAGAAAACCAGATTTTAATGTGAAATCTTCATTAATTGAAATGTTGGCACTGGCTAGGTCAAAGAAAACATGCTTAGGCTTACAGTTTGCAAATTCTGCCACAGAGAAACTGAAGAGAGTCACTTAAGGTTGAGACAAGTAAGATCCATTCAAGACAACAGTAGAAGATACAAAAGTATGAGGCTCCTTAAAAAATAAGAAGGGCTGGCTCGGCGCCTGTCACACAGTGGTTACGGCGCCAGCCACAAGCAGAGCATGGTGAGTTCGAACACGGCCTGGGCCGGCTAGACAACAATGACAACTGCAATAACAACAAAAAGATAGCCAGGTGTTATGGCAGGTGCCTGTAGTCCCAGCTACTTTGGAGGTGGAGGCAAGAGAATCGCTTAAGCCCAAGAATTAGAGGTTGCTGTGTGCTATGACACCACAGCACTCTACTGAGGGCAACGTAGTCAAACTGTCTCAAAAAAAAAAAAAAAAAACAAGGGCTACAAATAAAGCCCAGGTAGGTAAGAGGAACAACACTTGTATTATAATACAATACTTCCAATAAAGGATGATAAGATATATACTGAAAATAGAAAAACTAGCTGGGCATTGTGGTGGGCACCTGTAGTCCCACCTACTCAGGAGGCTGAGGCAAGAGGATCACTTGAGCTCAAGAGTTTGAGGTTGTTATGAGCTATGATGACGCCATGGCACTCTACCCAGGGTGACAGAGTAAGACTGTTTCAAAAAAAGAAAACTAAGGGGCGGCACCTATGGCTCAGTGGGTAGGGTGGTGGCACCATATACCATGGGTGGCGATTTCAAACCCAGCCCCGGCCAAACTGCAGCAAAAAAAAGACCGGGCATTGTGGCGGTCACCTGTAGTCCCAGCTACTCAGGAGGCTGAGGCAAGAGAATCACCTGGGCCTGGGAGCTGGAGGTTGCCGTGAGCTGTGTGACGCCATGGCACTCTGCTGAGGTATAGAGTGAGACTGTCTTTACAAAAAAAAAAAAAAAAAAAAAAAAGGATGCCCCATAGACTCGAGCATAAGCCGACCCGAGCATAAGCTGACCCCCTTAATTTTACCCTAAAAAGTGGGAAAACTTAGTGACTCGAGTATAAGCCGAGGTGGAAAATGCAGCAGCCACTGGTAAATTTCAAAAATAAAAATATATACCCAAAACAATTACAATAATTGAGGAATCAGTAGGTTAAATGCTTTTCAATATTTATTGC